>PVJS01052074.1:0-13706 GCA_004027185.1 Glis glis
GGGAGGCGGAGACCGGAGGATCCGGGTTCGCGGCCAGCCTCAGCTCTCTCTCTCTCTCTCTCTTTCTCTCTACTTAGTGAGGCCCTCCCCAACTTTGTGAGACCCGGTTTCAAATAAAGTATAAAAAATAGGGCCGGGGGTGTAGCGCGGAGGTAGAATGCCTCTGGGTTCAATCCCCAGTACCGCAAAAAAAAAAAAAAAAAAAAAAAAAAAACTATATCATATAAGCTAGAAATATCCTGAAACTACCAAGTGCTTAAATACTCTCTTGATTTTTACCTGCTAACATAATCATATATGGTGAATATAAGAAGTTCCTACAAAAATTCAAGCCTTTATCACATAAAGAATAGTATTTGACTAAAACCGTGGGTTTCAATACAATATAAACCTGAGTATAAATCCTGGCTTTCCAGTCAGGTGTGGTGGTGCACGCCTGTAATCCCAGTACTTGGGAGGATGAGACAGCAGTCTCACAGGCTCAAGGCCAGCCTCAACAATTTATTTAGGCTCTCAGCAACTTAGTGAGACCCTCTTTCAAAATAAAAAATAAATAGTGCTAGGGGTATAGCTTGGAGAATGCCCCTGGGTTCAATCCCCAGCATCAAAACAAAAAACAAAAAGAACCCTGGCTTTCTGTACTAAGTGATCTTAAGCACAACACTTAATTCTTCTTATCTGTAGTTTCCTAACTTATAGATGGGAAATAAACATGTAACACACATGCCTGGTATAGATTAACTACTCATAATGGTAATTTTCAAACTATGAAAATAGCTATTATTAATCACTGCTCAAGACCTAGTAATGATAAAAGTTATTTCTTTTAAAATCCAACGAATACTTAGAATATTGCCCAGGCAGCTTTATATCTAATGCGCTGGTTTCTTTTTGTTTCGTTTTTTGGGTACTAGAGTTAGAACTCAAGGGTGCTCTACCACCGAGCCACATCCCCAGCCCTTTTCATTTTATTTATTTGCTTTATTGCGGTATTGGGAATTGAATGCAGAGGTGTTCTACCTTCAAGATATACTCCCACCCCTTTTTATTTTATTCATTTTTTTTTTTTTGTGGTACCGGGGATTGAACCCAGGGGCATTTTACCTCTGAGCTACACCCCCGGCCCTATTTTTTATCCTTTATTTTGAAACCGGGTCTCACTAAGTTGTGGAGGGCCTCACTATGTAGCTGAGGCTGGCCGCCAACCAGATCCTCAGGTCTCCGCCTCCCAAGTACTGGGATTACAAGTGTGTGCCACCACACCTGGCTCCTTTTTATTTTGAAACGAGGTCTCACTAAGTTGCTAAAGGTCTCATTAAGTTGCTGAGGCTGGCCTTGAACCTGTGATCCTCCTGTCTCAGCTTCCCACGTACTGAGATTACTGGCATGTGATACCGCACCTGACCCTTTTAATTTTTTATTTTGAGACAGGGTCTCACTTAGTTGCTGAGGCTGGCCTTGAACTTGCAATCCTTCTGCCTCAGCTTTCCAAGATTATAGGTCTATGCCACTGCGCCCAGCTCTAGTATACATTTTTAAGGACAAATTATTATTATTATTGTTTATATTTAATTTAGGACATGAAAGATTTACCAAGAAACAACACCAATAAATCATGAACAGATTTTTAAAGGCTTAAATGTTTTGAACTTACCATCTAACAAAGACTGAAAATTCAGGTCAGCAATCTTCTTGTAAGCCTTGTCCAGGAAAGGGAGACCAACTAAGAAGAACCAAAAAAAGAACAGTATCTTTTTTTTTTGCTATCTATTTTTCTTGGGGGAGAGGGTTACTACTGCTAAGCTACACCCCCAGACCTTTTAAATTTTTTATTATATTATATTATATTATATTATTTATTTATTTATTTTGTGGTACTGGGGATTGAACCCAGGGGCATTCTACCTCTGAGCTACACCCCCAGCCCTATTTTTTTATTCTTTATTTTGAAACAGGGTCTCACTAATTTGTGCAGGCCTCACTAAGTAGTTGAGGCTGGCCACGAACCTGGATCCTCCAGTCTCAGCCTCCCAAGCACTGGGATTACAAGTATGCGCCACCACGCCCGGCTTAATATTTTTATTTTGAAAGAGGGTCTCACTAAGATCTGAGGTTCTTGCTTAATTGTTGAGGCTGGCCTTGAACCTGTGATTCTCCAGTCTGAGCCTCCTAAGTACTGGGATTATGGTGTACCACCATGTATGGCCTATCTGATTTTAAGCCACATAAACTCAATACTTTAGAATTCTATTCTTCTGGGTAGCAGGGTTTTTTTTTTTTAATCATATTATTCTCTGTATATGATAATGGCTCCCTTACGATTGCTTATCCACTGGGCATGGTGGCGCATGCTTGTAATCCAGTACTTGGGAGGCTGAGACAGTAGAATCGCAAGTTCATGGCCGGCCTCAACAACTTTGTGAGGCCCTGTTTCAAAATAAAAGAATAAAATAGAACTGGGGTGTAACTCAGAGGTAGAATGCCCCTTGGTTCCATCCCCAGTACCACACAAAAATAAATAAATAAATAAATAAATAAATAAATAAATAAAAAAGATTGCTCATCTACATTGATTGGTGGACCTTTGAAGAAAATGTAAAGTGTAGAACACAGCTATATTTGTTAAGGCTTCTTCCTTTTTCACCTAACTTCTGTGCAAAGATAATTTTTTTCTCAGGAATAATAGAAAGAAAATGACTATCACTTCCCCACACCTCCTATTCCTCAACAAATACAGTAAAAATGGTTAATGCTTTCAGCACTGCTATAATGAATTTTAAACAGTCAGGATAGCTGCTTACTCCTCCAGATTGAAAGTTATTTCCTGTCTCTCAAATTTTGATTCCTTTCTCTTTGTTGAATGCTTTTATAAGTACTTTCTATGTATTAGGTACTACGGATACCATAATTACGAAAAACAGGTGTGATAAACCCATGTGCTCAAGGAGCTTTACAAATCAGAAGGATACAGGCTATATCAATAAACAGAACTACAAACTGATTAGTGCTATTATGGAAAACTATAGAGAGTAATGAAAACATGTTATAGTAGGGCACTTGGCAAAGGGGGTAGGTAAAAGGAGAGTCATGAAAATCTTTCCAGAGAAAGTAATAATTGATTGAGCTGAGTTCTTTATTTTATTATTATTATTATTATTTTTTTTTTTTTTTTGCGGTACTGGGGATTGAACCCAGGGGCATTCTACCTCCAAGCTACACCCCCAGCCCTATTTTTTTTTATTCTTTATTTTGAAACAGGGTCTCACTAAGTTGCAGAGGACCTCACTAAGTAGCTGAGACTGGCTGCGAACCTGCGATCCTCCTGTCTCGGCCTCCCGAGTATTGGGATTACAAGCATGCGCCACCATGCCCGGCTGACCTGAGTTCTTAAGGATTATTAATAGGAATTTATTAGTGAAGAGAAGGAAAAGAGTTCATAGGCATAATAAACATTGGCATGAAAGTGTTAAGGTAGACAGAATGACTGAGCATGAAAAATCATGATCATTTAAGGAAATTAAAGAAGTCCAACATGAGCCGGGCATGATGGCGCACGCTTGTAATCCCAGTACTTTGGGAGGCGGAGACCAGAGGATCTGGGTTTGCGGCCAGCCTCAGCTCTCTCTCTCTCTCTCTCTCTCTCTCTCTCTACTTAGTGAGACCCGGTTTCAAAATACAGTATAAAAAATAGGGCCGGGGGTGTAGTGCGGAGGTAGAACGCCCCTGGGTTCAATCCCTGGTACCGCCAAAAAAAAGAAGTCCAACATGGCCAATAGACAGAGAATATGTAGGAAGCTGATATAAGGCAGGAAGTCAGGCATGGTGGCCCATTCCTAATTTTAGTACTTGGGAAGCTTAGACAGGTGGATTGCAGGTTCAAGACCAGTCTCAGGAGCAAGACTCTCAGCAACCTAGTGAGACCGTGTTTCAAAACAAAAAATTTAAAAAGGGCTGATGATAGCCGGGTGTGGTGGCACACGCTTGTAATCCTAGTACTTGGGAGGCTGAGACCGGAGGATCCAGGTTCGCAGCCAGCCTCAGCTACTTAGTGAGGCCCTCTGCAACTTCGTGAGACCCAGTTTCAAAATAAAGTATAAAAAATAGGGCCAGGGGTGTAGCTCGGAGGTAGAACACCCCTGGGTTCAATCCCCGGTACCGAAAAAAAAAAGGGCTGATGATATTGCTCAGAGATAGAATGTCTCTCGGAACCACACATACACACACATAGATACAAAAGATAAGACAGAAAAGGAAGGAAAATTTCAATTCATGCAAGACTTTATAGACTATAGAACATACTTCAATCATTAGCGTAACAGTAGTACATGCATGGTTAAATTTTCTTTTTTTTTTTTTTTTTTTTGCAGTACTGGGCTGGAACCCAGGGGCATTCTACCTCTGAGTTACACCCCCAGCCCTATTTTATTCTTTATTTTGAAACAGGGTCTCACTAAGTTGCGGAGGGCCTCACTAAGTAGCTGAGGCTGGCTGCGAACCTGCGATCCTCCTGTCTCAGCCTCCCAAGTATTGGGATTACAAGCGTGCGCCACCACGCCCAGCTCCATGGTTAGATTTTCAACAATCACTACAGCTATCAGGAGGACAATGAATTGGAGAGGAAAAAGAGAAGAATTTGCTTAAGAGTAGTATGTGCATGATTAGATTTATTATTTTTTGTGGTACTGGTGTTTAAATCCAGGGGCATTCTACTCCGAGCTACACTCCCTGCCCTTTTTCTTTTCTTTTCTTTTCTTTTCTTGCGGTACTGGGGGTTGAACCCAGGTGCATTCTACCTCCGAGCTACACCCCCAGCCCTATTTTTTTTGTGTGTGTGTGGTACCAGGGATTGAACCCAGGGGCTTTCTACCTCTGAGCTACACCCCCGGCCCTATTTTTTATACTTTATTTTGAAACCGGGTCTCACGAAGTTACAGAGGCCTCACTAGGTAGCTGAGGCTGGCTGTGAACCCGGATCCTCCAGTCTCCGCCTCCCAAGTACTGGGATTACAAGCGTGCGCCACCACGCCCGGCTCTATTTTATTTTTTATTTTGAAACAGGGTCTCACTAAGTTGCGGAGGGCCTGACTAAGTAGCTGAGGCTGGCCGCGAACCTGCAATCCTCCTGCTTCAGCCTCCCGCCTCAACCTCCCAAGTACTGGGATTACAAGCGTGTGCCACCACACCTGGCTTGGCCCTTTTTATTTTGAAACAGGGTCTCGCTAGGTTGCTGATAGTCTGACTGCTTTGCTAAGGCTGTCCTCGAACCTGTGATCCTCTTGTCTCAGCCTCCCAAGTACTGGGATTCCAGGTGTGTACTACCATGTCTGGCTTATGATTAGATTTTCAACAATCACTATAGCTACTGGGAGGACAATGAATTGGAGAGGAAAAGGAGAAAATCCAGAAAGACCAGGTGAGCCACTGGGTTCATTCACTGGTACTGCAAAAAAACAAAAGCAAAAGCAAAAGCCAGGTGTGGTGGTGCACACTTGCAATCCTAGTACTTAGGGGGCTGAGACAGAGAATCACAGGTTTGAGGACAGCCTCAGCAAGTAGTGAGACTCTCGTCCACCTAGCGAGATCCTGTTTCAAAATAAAAAAATAAAATAAAATAGGGACAGGGGTGTAGCTCAGAGGTAGAATGCTCCTGGGTTCAATCTCCAGTACCCCCCTCCCCAAAAAAGATTTCAGCAGTTTTCATTACATCAATAGTTACTATTGCAATAAAATAAAGATTTGAATCTTTAGTGAGGTTAACCATTCATTTTCTGTAGAAGATTATCTTACTTTTGCTACTTACCTACTGATTCTCCAAAGGTAATGGTGAGTTCTATTGTGTCATAAACAAAGGTAAACACAGCTTGATCATCACTCCACTCAATGACATCCCACTCGGACAAACTTGAGAGAGAGGAAAAAAAAAGCGCATATAATTTTTTGCGCTGTGTGGCACTGGGAATTAAACCCAGGGGCATTCTACTTCTGAGCTACACCCCCAGCCCTTTTTATTTTTTGTTTGGAAAAGGGGTCTCACTAGGATGCCCAGAGTCTTGCTATGTTGCTGAGGCTGATTTCAAACTTGCAATCCTCCTGTCTCACCTTCCTAAATACTGGGATTATAGTCATGTGCTACCACACCTGGCTCATTTTTTTTTTTTAATAAAGATAAAAGATCCAGGCACACAGTGGCAGAGGCCTGTAATCCCAGTACTCGAGAGGCTAAGACAGAAGGATCACAGGTTTAAGGCCAGCCTCAGCAACTTAGCGAGGCCGTCACAACTTAGAAAATACTGTTTCAAAATAACAGAGTCGGGTGTGGTGGCACACACTCGTAATCCCAGTACTTGAGAGGCTGAGACTGGAGGATCACAGATTCGCGGCCAGCCTCAGCAAGTAGTGAGACTTTCATCAACCTAGTGAGAACCTGTTTCAAAATAAAAATAAAATAGGGCTGGGGTGTAGCTCAGAAGTAGAATGCCCCTGGGTTCCATCCCCAGTACCACAAAAAAATTAATTAAATAAATAAATAAATAATAAAAAGGGGCTGGGGTATAGCTCAGGGGTAGCATGTCCCTGGGTTCAATCCCTAGTACCAAGTATAAAATAAAGATAAAAGAATTTCGTTCTTTTACTTTTTGCAGTGTTGGGGACTAATCCTAGGGCATCCCACATGGAGTGTTCTATCTCTCTGAGCTATACCCCAGCCCAGAAAAGAGAAAGAATTTCTGATACTACCTCAGTAGTAACGACAGCAGCAGCTGCTGATGTTTTCCCAGTGGACTGGGATATAATCAATATTTCAATTCAAATATTGTGAATGTAAATCTTATGTATTTGTAAGGAATATTAACTCAATCTTGAGTTGTATATAGAGAAAAGCAAGTCTATGCAAAGTGCTAATTTGTGTGTGTGTGGGGGGGGGTACTGGGATTGAACCCCAGGGCGTTCTACCTCTGAGCTACATCCCTAGCCCTTTTTATTTCTTTTCTTTTTTCTTTTTGATACTAGGGATTGAACCCAAGGGCATTCTATCTCTGAGCTATACACTGAGCCCTATATTATTTTTTATTTTGAAACAGGTTCTAAGTTGCAGAGGCCCTCGTTAAGTTGCTGAGGCTGGTCACAAACCTGTGATCCTCCTGTCTCAGTCTCCCAAGCACTGGGATTACAAGTGAATACCACCACACCCAGTGTAAAGTGTTAAATATTTTAGCATGGTTGGGCATGGTGGCGCATGCTTATAATTCTAGTACTTGAGAGGCTGAGACTGGAGGATCTAGGTTCATGGCCAGCCTCAGCTACTTAGTGAGGTCCCCTGCAACTTAGCGAGACCCTGTTTCAAAATAAAGAATAAAAAATAGGGCTGGGGGTATAGCTCTGAGGTAGAATGCCCCTGGGTTCAATCCCCAGTACTGCAAAAATAAATAAATAAATATTTTAACATTATTGCATAGCTCTCCCACCCTGTATATTTTCACTTTAGTGAAAACTCTGACTCATTTTGAAGTTGCACTGTATTATAGAATAAAAACCTATTGTAATTGCTGGGTATGGTAGCACGTGCCTGTTATCCCAGCTACTTAGGAGGCTGATTGAGCTAGGATTGTTTGAGCTCAGGAATTCAAGGGCAGTTGTGGCAAAATAGCACCAAAAACAAAACAATCCCTTTCTCCCAAGAAACCTATCAGAACCTATCAATTGCTCCAGGAGGTTCAGGCAATAACTAAGGCACAGGATAAAATACAAAGTAATGATACCTGTGTTTCCTTACCTCAACTGATCCAGTAGTTCTTCAGTTCTATTTGTTTGTTTCTGCATAAAGTCTATCTGAGCAAGGGTCTGCTTTTTCTGTGCCTCCAGTTCTACGAGCTTTCTGCAAATAAAACCAGTTATTCACAAAAAGATAGGTTTTTTTGTTAGAGAAATCATACTATTAATAAAAAGGTTTATGACAAGAAGTCACATACTTGATGGTTTTCAGTGAGGCATTAGTTAACTTTTTTAGGGGGATACTAGGGATTGAAACCAGGGGTGCTCTACCATTGAGCTACACCCCCAGCCCCTTTTATTTATTTTTTTTATTTTGAAACAGGTTCTCACTAAGATTCTTGCTAAATTGGTGAGCCTAGCCTTGAACTTGTGATCCTCATGTTTTAGCTTCTCTAGTACTGGGATTACAGGTGTGCCACCTTGGCCAGTTTAATGTTTTGTTTTTTTTTGATAAGCATTAATCTAGAAGTAGGTCTACTTAGGAAAGGTATAAATAAATCACTGTCTCTCAAATTAGTACCCATGAAGATATCCTTGGGGTTCCATGCTCTCTAAAGTAATTATTAAAATTTACTCTTTCAGCTGGGTGTGGTGGTGCACGCTTATAATCCCAGCACTTGGGAGGCTGAGACAAGAGGATTTCAGGTTTGCAGCCAGCCTCAGCAACTTAGGCCATACACAACTTAGTGAGATCCTGTTTAAAAAAAAAAAATTAGGGCTGGGGGTGTAGCTCAGAGGTAGAATGCCCCTGGGTTCAATCCCCAGTACCGCATTAAAAAAAATTTACTTTTTCTTTCCTTCTTTCTATCTCTTGTACTGGGGATTGAACCCAGGGGCATTCTACCTTTGAGCTAGACATCCAGCCCTATTTTATTTTTTTTATTTTGAAACAGGGTCTCACTAAATTGCAGAGGGCCTTGCTAAGTTGCTAAAGCTGGCTGTGAACCTGCACTCCTCTCTCAGTCTCCCAAATACTGGGATTGCAGGGATGTGTCACCACGCCCGGCCCTTTTTAATTTTTTGTGATAAAAATATAAGCATAATACAGAGCATAAATATGCCCACCTTAAAACTGAGACATAAGTTTGTTGCTTGCCTTTGGTTTTGTTCAGTTTTCTAGAGCTAAATAGAACTTATGCTTTGTGGCCAGGAGTGATGTGTGGCATACTTGTAATCCCAGTACTTGGGAGGCTGAGACAGGAGAATTGAAGTTTTTTGGTTTTTTTTTTTTTGCGGTACCGGGGATTGAACCCAGGGGCATTCTACCTCCACGCTACACCCCCAGCCCTATTTTTTATTCTTTATTTTGAAACAGGGTCTCACTAAGTTGCGGAGGGCCTCACTAAGTAGCTGAGGCTGGCCACGAACCCGGATCCTCCTGTCTCCGTCTCCCAAGTACTGGGATTACAAGCGTGCGCCACCACACCTGGCTAGGATCGAAGTTTTGAGGCCAGTGTGCGATAATTTAGCAAGACCCAGTTTCAAAATAAAAAATAAAAATGGGGCTGGGGGTGTAGAACTTATGCTTTGTTAGTAATTTTGCTAGCACTGATTTCATTTCAGCCAAACATTACCACCTGTCAAATTAATGTCAACTGGAATTTTATTGGTGTTACAAGAATTTGTATTTCATTTCTTTTAGTATTATAGTTGAATAAGATTCATATGTCTAAGAAATATGTCTCATTTTATAGTTATTTAAGTATAATATAAAAATAGCTTAATTCTTGGTTTATTTTCTTTAAAAGGATCCTGATAATATTCAAGCTTGAGAAATATTGCTTTGAATTAATGCCCTGTAAATAGTAAGAGCATTGAAAATATTGTTGACTAAGATGTCCTTTAGGGTTCAATTCAAAGTGAAACAGAAGTCCTGAATTAGTTTTAATTAAGATTCATGTCCCAGCCAGGTGTGGTGGCACACACTTGTAATCCCAGTACTTGGGAGGTTGAGACAGGAGGATCAAAGATTCGAAGCCAGCCTAGGCAACTTAGCGAGGCCCTCTGCAACTTAGTGAGACCCTGTTTCCAAATAAGAAATAAAATCAGGCTGGGGGTGTGGCTCAGAGGTAGAATGCCCCACGGTTCAATCCCTAGTGCCATAAAAAAAAGAAAAAAAAAGACTCATGTCCCTAAATCTTTTAAATCTCTAGAGATAGGAAATCATTTAGCCTTGTGGAGTTCAGCATTATATTTTCCAACACTTGGATTGAAGGCTGACCTTTGAAGCTCCTCCTCTTGAGTTTTTAGCTGTTCCAGTTCTATGAAAACAAAACATAAAAAGGACACATTGAACTATTGTCACAAAAATAATCTATTTTGTTGAGAAATTATCACTTTCACTTAAATACATAAAATGAAAACAGAGGACTTTTTTTCATTTATCTTCTTAAATAATTCAGTTACCTTTCTCTGCAGCTCTCATTTCAGAATTCCATTCTTCCAAAGGACTGCTATTGTCTTCATCCTCCAAATTCTTAGTTTCTAAATGTAGACAGCGTGCATTAGAATAACTCAGTTCAAAATAATTCATTAAACATTAGATATGAAAAGAACAGATTGTCCCAAAGTGAAGTGTTGGGAATAATTCCCAACCACCCACTATTCCATGCCAATAAAGCACTAAGCTATAATTACAATATTGTACAAAAACTTCCACTGGCAGCCGGGCATGGTGGCGCACGCTTGTAATCCCAGTACTTTGGGAGGCGGAGACCAGAGGATCCAGGTTCGCGGCCAGCCTCATCTCTGTCTCTCTGTCTCTGTCTCTGTCTCTGTCTCTCTCTACTTAGTGAGGCCCTCCGCAACTTCGTGAGACCCGGTTTCAAAATAAAGGCTAAAAAATAGGGCCGGGGGTGTAGCACGGAGGTAGAACGCCCCTGGGTTCAATCCCCGGTACTGCAAAAAAAAAAAAAAAAAAAAAAAAAACCTTCCAGTGGCAGATAAGTGAACTTTGAGCCACACAGCAATGATGTCCACTAATATCTTCTCATGGCCACTTTAAGGCAGAAACTATATAAATAATTTGCAGGTATGAAATAGTTGTTAGGCAACCTTCATGGCCTACATAGGAACTCCAAATGAAGTTTATCCAAGTTAAGATTTTAATTCAAAAATATCCTTTTCTTCACAACACCACTAGCATCCCTTAATATAAGCTCTTGCTCTTTCTTAACCATAAGGGTTTAATAACTAACTGGTTGCATTTACTCTTGGTCTACTCAAATCCAATCTCTATATGGTAGTCAGTACTTAACAATTTTCAAATGGCTGTTCATAGTTGTTTATGGTGGCGCACGCCTGTAATCCTAGCACTTGGGAGGCTGAGACAGGAGGATCACAGGTTTGCGGCCAGCCTCAGCATCTTGGTGAGGCCCACTGAAACTTAGTGAGACCCTGTTTCAAAATAAAGAATAAAATAGGGCTGGGGATGTAGCTCAGAGGTAGAATGCCCCTGGGTTCAATCTCCAGTACCACACAAAAAAAAAAAAGGATGTTCATTATTCTTAGAAAATTTCAAAACTCCTTAAGAGGCCTTCCTAGTCTGGCCCCTAGTGACATCTCTAATGTTATCTGAGATCATGTTCCCTTTGCTCTCTCTATTCTAGTTTTTTTTTTTTTTTTGCGGTACCAGGGATTGAACCCAGGGGCGTTCTCCCTCCACGCTACACCCCCGGCCCTATTTTTTAGCCTTTATTTTGAAACCGGGTCTCACGAAGTTGCGGAGGGCCTCACTAAGGAGAGAGAGAGAGAGAGAGAGAGAGAGAGAGAGAGGAGAGAGAGAGAGAGAGTGTGAGAGAGCGAGTTGAGGCTGGCCGTGAACCCGGATCCTCCTGTCTCAGCCTACCAAGTACTGGGATTACAAGCGTGTGCCACCATACCTGGCTCAGATTATGTGGAATTTTATGATCTTTGAGAAAGTAGTTTCAGGAAAGCAAAACTAACAAATCAGGATTGAGAGGCCAGACCGAAAGGCTAGACAATTTTCAAATGAAAATAAATTCATCTATTAAAAAGTGTAAGATAGCCAGGCGTGGTGGCACATGCTTATAACCTCAGTACTTGGGAGGCTGAGACAGGAGGATAGCAGGTTTGCAGCCAGCCTCAGCTACTTAGTGAGGCCCTCCACAACTTAGTGAGACCCTGTTTCAAAATAAAGAGTAAAAAATAGGGCTGGGTGTAGCTCAGAGGTAGAATGCCCCTGGGTTCAATCCCCAGTACCACACACATACACAAAATGTGGTTATAGATCATAAAGAACTTTCCACAGGGACTGACTCATTATCATGGGCATCTCTTGTTGACTGTGTTATGTATGACCATAGTAAAGGTTTTAATTTGTTCTAGGTCTCAAGTGGCTAATACAAATCTTCAGCATAAGAAGACGAACAATCTCTATAGGGAAGCATTTAGACAAAATTAAAGATTATTTTGGAGAAGTATTTATTTTTATTTTTTGGTGCTGAGGATTAAACCTAGGGCCTCATGCATACTAGGCAAATGTTCTACCAGTGAGTTACACCCCAACCCCTAAAAAAGTATTTGAAATACTTTACCTATTTCCACCTCAGTGAGACAGTTATTGATCTTCTTAAGTATGTTGTCCATCTCATCTATCCTTATCTGAAGTTTCTCCCTCTCATTCTAAATACAAAATATTACAGATTATAAGGTTAAACCTCTAAACAAAACATTATAAATGGTTCAAATTGCTGATGTAATTGCTATGTCTTGATCATAAACAGGCAAATCTTAAAATGAGTATCAACGCATCAATCTGCTCAGACAGGAGGATCACAGGTTTGAGGCCAGCCTTGGTAATTTAGTGAGGCCCTCAGCAACTTAGTGAGACCCTGTTTCAAAATAAGCATAAAATAGGGCTAGGGGTGTAGAATGCCCCTGGGTTCAATCCTCAGAACCCCACAAAAAAAAAAAAAAATCATCAATCTGAGCGTAAAAATAAGAAAATAAAAATAAATAATAAAATTTAAAAAGCAGGTAAATATGAACTAAGTTGCTGAGGCTGGCTTCAAACTTGTGATTCTCCTATTTCAGCCTCCTAAGTATTGGGATTACAGCCATGGGCCACCACTCTTGGCTATTTATATAGGTGCTGAGGACTGAATTGAAGGGTGCTTTACCATTGAGCTAGATCCCCTTCCCTTTTTGTTAAGACAGGGTCTGACTAAGTTGCTCAGGCTGGCCTCGAACTTGTAATCTTCCTGCCTCAGCCTCCTAAGTAGCCGGGACAGGCACGCACAACCATGCCTGGTTGTACTTTCCTTTATTCAAGGATTTCTAAATGTGTTCCATGGAATATAGAACGTTAATATTTGTTACCTAAAAAGAGAGTTTCTTCATTCAGCCAGGTATGGTGGTATATACCTGCAATTCCGGTACTTGGGAGGCTGAGAGAGGAGGATTTGCAGGTTTGAGGCCAGTTCAGCAACTTAGCAAGGCCTTCAGAAACATAGTGACACACTGTCTCAAAATAAAAAAATAAAATAGGGCTGGGAGTGTAGGTCAGAGGTAGAACGTCCCTGGGTTCAATCCCCAGCACCACAAAAAAAGAATACCTTTAAATTTTTCTATGGTCCAATAAGGGAAATACTGGTCAAAAAGAATTATATCAGCCAGGCGTGGAGGTGCACGCTTGTAATCTCAGTACTTGGGAGGCTGAGACCGGAGGATATGGGTTTGCGGCCAACCTCAGCTACTTAGTGAGGCCTTTGCAACTTAGTGAGACCCTGTTTCAAAATAAAGAATAAAAAATAGGGCTGGGGGTGTAGCTCAGAGGTAGAATGCTCTGGGTTCAATCCCCTGTACCGCCAAAAAAAAAAAAAGGGAATTATATCATTTTTAATTTTAGCCTTCTTTAGAGCCAGGTGTGGTGGCGCACACTTGTAATCCCAGTACTTGGGAGGCGGAGACCAGAG
>PVJS01052075.1:0-13746 GCA_004027185.1 Glis glis
ACAAAAAAAAAAAAAAAAAAAAAAAAAAAAAGTGGTTAGATTTAAGGAGGCTGGATGTGTTGGGAGCTGTCCAAGGTGCTGACCAGGAAGCCGCTGCAATTTCCAGATTTTCAGGAGGTGATGGTGAAGAGTGGGACAGGCAGTCCTGAGGAGCTGAGCTGAAATAGGAGGGAGGTAAAGGTAGGCAGGATGCAGCCTCTGGAAGCCAGTGGAGAGGGTGGGGAACCAGCTGAAAGCTAAGTAAGGGTGAGCTCACCCCCTCCAGCTGCCTCTCTGTGCATTGCCAGCATGACTTGTAAGTCACCAGAATGTCTCCTGCTGGGAGAAATTCAGCATACATGATGTGGAGATTAACACTTGAATTATGACATGAAGGTGATTCACCTCTCCAGAGACCTGGGGACTGGGCAATCACTGAGGTTTGTGGGGGTGCGGGGTGGAGACAGGAAGGGAAGCTATTCTCAAGCAATCTGTCTTCATCTTACAGCTGAGTCCCTGAGGTGCCTTTGCCAGCCTGAAGATACAGGGGTAATGTCCCATGTAATTCCCTTGGTTTTGAATGATCCACACAGGCCCTGTTCTGTGCTCTTTTCACCTTATTCCCTCTTCAGACTCCATTTCTGCCAAGAACCCCTCCAAACAGGGCTGAGTATTAGAACACTCCAGTCTCGGGTCCATAGCTCTGAACATTGGCTTCCAACATGAAGGTGATTGCTGCTGCCCCAGGGTAGCCTCCTGTTCCTTGTTCACATCATCATAACCCATGGGACAAACAGGACTAAAGCTGTAATAAAAAGTTCTGCCATGGAAAAGAACCAGGGCCTAAAGACTGCCTTGAAGATTCAAGGGGCCACCTCATAAGTATTCTGTCTGTGTGAGAAACTTCCAGCAACATTGTTCCATAGGGGGCTGGTTTATTTATGCTCAGCATCTTAAAAGGTCTGTGGTGCTGCCTAGATTAAACAGGTGTGAGGTTTTGTCTATAGCTCATCTTTCTGAAAACCTGTTAGGGGATGAGTGTAACCTTTGACTTCTCTCAAAGACCAAATTCCAAGGTTCTCCCCTCTACTCCCCAGTTAACCCCTCTCTCCCCATCATTCCCCATATGTTCTCTAACCTTTAGACAACTTGTGGCTAGTTCCTCAGGACAACCTAAAATTCCATTCAGTCTGAACTGGCCCTACAGGTAGCTGAAGAAAACAGTTACCTATGCTCTGAGATTTTATGGTCACTAAAACCTCTGTTTCTTGGGAGCACTTCCTATACCAAATTACCAGAGTGTCTGAAATCTTACCAGTAAAGATGCATTCCAAAAAGGTAAAGCGCCTCCAGTGTCCTCCATTAGGTGCAAATGCCCTCGCCAGAAATAAACTCACTGACCTGTAATTTATATCCCAGATCAATTCACCTTCTCACTCCAAAATAGTGCCTGAGCATCCCCAGGTGAGCCATGGCCATAAGTCCATGCAGTTCTGGATGTTAAAGAAACAGGTCATGGGAGGTAGTGTTGCCTGAAGGTTGGAATGACAGGCTAGTGGTTAGAGTTAGACTCTACTCCCAGCTGAGGGAGCTGGGCAAGGCACTCAACCTCTATGGCCTCAGTTTCCACCCCCAAATATTCTAACTCTTAGGGAAATCACTAGAATTTAGTAGGAATGCACGCACGCACACACACACACACACACACATACACACACTTCAATGATCATTTATTGCACAATTACCATGTTCCAGTCGGGTTGGAAATTCTCAGATGATTGGAAGGTAGTCCTTTCCTGAAAAATGCTTTGAGTCTAGTAGGCAGTTGATTAGCCTTGGTGTACTAAGTGCAGCAATAGTAGATTATGTACAGGAGTTTAGAGTGCTCAGAGGGGCAGCTAACCCAGTCTCTTAATCAGTGTGGGCAAAGGAGATGACCTTGACTTGGAAGTCTGAGAAAAACAGACTAGGTAGAGGTGCCTGGAAGAGGGAAAGGCATCTGATGTAGAAGGAATGATTAAGCAAAAGCAGGGCAGTGGAACATGGAGAAGCATATGGGTAAATATGACCAATTAAGTATTTCTAGAGCTTAAATGTGCTTTGGTGTTGAACCATAGCTAGAGCTGTGCAAACTGAGTCTCTCAAGATATGGCAGCTTGGTAGGTTTATTTCAGCTGGAAACGGGGAGAGAATGTAGAGGAGAAGGTTAGCATTGGCCACCAACTCCCTGTGTGCCTCCAGTTCCAAGCAGCTGTTCAGAAGTTAATGATGACCAAGCAGCTCATGAATCCAGAACAAGGGCTGGGATGGCCTGGCTGGCTCTCCATGGTTCAGACTACATCAAGACTTTTGGTCTAGATCCAGCAAGGATACTTTTGGAAGAATAACTGCCATCTAGAAAATTTTCAGAAGACCATTCAGCATGGTAAGGGTCTAAAAAGCATGTCATAGGTAGAATGACTGGGGAGAATAAAAAGCTTCATGGGCAAACAATGATTGTGCTCAAATATTTGAAGGCACAATTGCATAGCTTTCCTGTTAAGTCTGTAGACAGTTACTGGTGTTTATGTATTGTGATTTCTGAATATCAGAGAGGTTGCAGAGAAGAGAGCTAACACCAATTTGATTTATTGCCATGGGTCAGACACTTCAGATACATCTACTCTAATTCTTATAATAGCCCTGCCAAGTCCTCTACAGATAAGGAAGAGCCTCAGGAATTTGCCCAGCACCATAGTTTGTAAAAACAGAGCCAAGACTTGCACTGAGGTTTGTTGTTCTCTTGTATGGCATGCCCTTGTCTTTTCCTATACTTGCCCTATAACTGTGTTTGGTCAAAGAGGGCAACTTCGGTGGATGGGCATCTTACGGACCATTGCCCTACATGGAGAAGAGGGCTCACAACTTTGGGAAGAATTCCTCTCCTCATTATGTCAACTTCCACAGCACTGTCAACCACCACAGCCCTCAGTGCAGATCCAGAGCCAAGTGGAGAAGCCCGAGGCCCTGGGGAGGCAGCGCAAGTAGAGTGCCCCTTGCAACTCCTCCCAAGACCTCCAGGGTCCTTTATAATCGCATCCCTGCTTACCTCCACACCCTCACCTCTCACTACCTCCTCCTTCCTCCTCACTCCTTGACTGCCCCTCCACCAGAGCACATGCTCGTTTTCCCATCTAGATTTGAGTACGGCTTTTCCCTTTGCCTGAAATACATTTGCCTGAAATACAAGTAGGCAGCCCCTTTGCCTACTTGATAACTACTCGTTCTTCAGGTGGGAACTTGCTTGTCATCGCCCCTTGGTGACCCCACTGACTGACATCCTTCCCATGGGGCCTGTCATGTGTCTCTGAGGCACAGCACAGAGCCTGACACATAGTGCTGTTGAATGGATGAAAGAATGTGGGCGTTGGGGTCAGCTGGATCTGGGTTTGAAGACAGACTTAACCACTTAGGCAATTTGTTAGATCTCAGAGTTTTGGTGTCCTTTTCTGTTCCTTGGGAATAATAACACCTGCATCCTGGGGATTATGATGAGAATTTGACATATCAGTAAAGAAACCGGCCCATACAACTTATGTAGATTTAAGAATGATGAGACCAATAGAGTATAATAGTTTTAGAAGCTGGGCATGGAGGTGCACGCCTGTA
The DNA here is from genome assembly GCA_004027185.1 of Glis glis. Lineage (NCBI taxonomy): Eukaryota > Metazoa > Chordata > Mammalia > Rodentia > Gliridae > Glis > Glis glis. The sequence goes on from PVJS01052075.1 coordinate 3,628, forward strand.
ATCCCTGTACTTGGGAGGCTAACACAGGAGGATCGCAGGTTGGAGGACAGCCTCAGCAAGTAGTGAGGCTCGCATCAACCTAGCGAGACCCTGTTTTCAAATAAGAAATAAAATCGGGCTGGGGTGTAGCTAGATGGTAGAATACCTCTGGGTTCAACTCCCAGTACCACAAAAAGAAAAAAGAAATAATAATAGTTTTAGATTCCAGATTGATCCACTCACTAAAAAGTTTTCTTAGCTGGGCACTGTGGTGCACACCTGTAATCCCAGTACTTGGAAGGCTGAGACAGGAGGATCCCAGGTTTGAGGCCAATCTCAACAACTTAGCAAGGCTCTGTTTCAAAATAAAAAATAAAAAGGGCTAGGGGTGTACTTCAGAGGTAGAAAGCCCTTGGGTTCAATCCCCAGTGCCACACTAAATAATAAATAAATAAATAAATAAATAAATAAATAAATAAATAAATGTTTTCTTATTCTAGAAGGCATTATTTTCAATGCCAAAACTTACAAAAATACATTAATGAAAGCACTTGACTCCGTGTCTCTGTATGGACAGACTCCAGGTGGACACTTGCTGAGTGTGGCCTACCCACTCTCTCATGTCCAGCTCAGGCTGAGGAGAAGGATGCAGCAGGGCAACTGCCCTGGGACAGCACGAGCCACCAGCCGCTGACACAGAACATCCCGAGGCTCCCTGAAGACCACGCTGGCACCTGCCCAGCTGCCCTTCCCTCTGTGAACTCTTGTGAGAGTCAGCTTAGCACTGCTCCGGTCCCACACCCCGCCCCTCATCAGACTCGCCGGGCCCTCCCATGTCTGGACAGACCCTGGACCGTCTGCAATGGTCTATTCTCTCTGTGCTGTTCCCTCCTTACCTGCTTCTCTCTCCCACAGCCCCTGAGCAATGTGAGCAGAGGGAGAACAGCCCAGTCATTCTGGAAGCTCTGTTCTCTGGGCTTTCAGACCTGGGGCCGAGAGTGCTTCAGAACCACTTTTGCCTTGATGACTTGGAGCTTAAAGAGGTAAAACTTGGAGCTTGAGGCCATGTTTCTGACATGCAGAGAAAGCCAGAGACCAATGAAAGTAAGAAAAGAGGCTTGAAGGGTCTCAGTAGCAAGAAGGGCCTGGTTCAGAGTATTCCTGAAACTCAGCCACATCCGTGACCTCCTGGAAGCTTAGACTTTAAACAGCCTAGGTCCAAAGCAATGTCTACCCTCAAAAAGGTCCACATTGAACTTAGCACAACAGCAGTGGGGCAGTTCAGTTTATCAAAACAATGCCTGAGCTGGGCGTGTGGCTCAGTGCTAGGACCCTTGCCTAGCATATGCAACACAAGGAAAAATAAATAAATAAAACAGAGCTATCTCCTAAATAAGTCCATGTAAAAAACAACTGCTTCCTTGCCCCTCAGAGATAATACTGCCTCTCACTTCAGGCTGTCCCCAAAGAGTGACTTCGGTTGCCCACAGCAGTAACCCACCCATTGAGCATGTTTGGTAGGTGACATCCCTTCTCTGACTCAATTCCATTCCCTCACAGTGCTCCTGGGATCACTTCCTAGTAAACTCTTTGCAGATTCTTCCCCCTAAACATTCTCTGCAGTAAGAAAGGATGCTGAGAGGCCCCATACAAAACACGCATCAATTTCCCCTAATCTCTGTTCACAAAACACCATACAGACAGCCACTTTTCTATCTGGCAGTCTGATGACTTTAAGAATCTCTAAATATGTAAATATGTTTTGTTAAGTCATTAAGCTTGTAAGAAATAAGAAATTAATTAGCATTAGCATGTTGAATCACTTAGGTGTCAGTAACTAATATGGCTAATTGACATTTAATAAGTCTTGCTATCTAATTTACTATGAATTACATTAAATGTTAATTAATTGCTTAGTTATTCTTTACATAATTATTATATGTTAATGTGTACTTAATAGCTTATTATTTGGGTGATTGTCCTAATGGTAGAAAGTTACCTGTTAATGCTCTTTTGAACATTTCAGACAATTCCTAAAATTATTCTCTTAAACATAATCAATTAATGGATTAATTAATACAATTTGAAACCATTAAAAAACAAACATCGGTATTGCGCCACAATCCCCTAGTTAAATTGGAAGAGCGTTCAGGGGTTTGTTTATCTGCTCTCAGCATCTATAACATACAATATTATCATTAGCCATTTCATTAAGCTATTTCAACTAGCTCTGATAAACTAGCACCCCTTGTGGACGATTATTATGGGCCCATGTTTAAATCTCAGAAGGCTCATTAATAGAGTAATGTGGCTGACACAAAAGCAGATGTGATTTTGGCTTCATTGGCAGAAGCAAAATGCCTAAAACAGAGGAGGTGGCAGTCCTGCTCTGCCTTGCTCTACTTGGGATATTCTGTCAACTCCGGGAATGACATATTTAAAGAGATATGGATCATGCTTTATGAAGAATTAGTGAAGACGTTGAAGATATGTAGCCAGACTTAAGGGAAAACTAGGACAGTAGAATCTCTCTCTTCACATAAATGATGAGGTTTGTGGAAGATAAATTAGTTTTTATCTTTTTTTAACTTATTGACTCAATTGAAAGTGCTTGGATCATAAGTTTGAAGTTGGAGGGAACAGTTTTCAGAGTCAGAACTGTCTGTGGATGGAATGAGCTGCCTCTGGAATAATGAGCTCCCTGTCACTGGAGGAGTTCAAGCATGGTCTCGGCAATTGCTTGTGCAGAAGGGACTCAAGCTTCAAATGGTTGGCTGGAGGAGGTGACCTTTCCATGCAGAGATTCCTCAAATCTCATGATAAATTGCTTGTTCCATCCGATGCGCTGGCCTGGACACAGCCTGAGCCCACATCATGTGGTTCACTCTCCAGTTTAGGAAAAGCCTCCCAGGTATGCGTAAGCACTTTGAATTCAGTTCTGATTGGGAGCCTGGCGGAGGACACCATCTCGCCATCACGGTGGTGAGAGGCTGACTCGGTCTCCCCTGGGTCTGCCGCGCAGCAGCTTCCCTTCAGGTGCCCTCCAGCAGCCCACACTTCCAGGGGATGCTTAGAGGGATCAGCTGAGCCACTGGAGTCATTTATCTCTGGCAGGACAGGACAGGAGAAAGGGCAGGCACCTGGCAGGCAAATAAACTTAATGAAGTTTGTAATAGACTGTGGAAATATCAGCCTCGTGATCAAAGCTGGAATAAGCCACAAGAAACTATTAATTAAGACTCTCCCACTATCTCCCTCTTCCCATCTCCTCCTTCGCGGTGGCGGTAACCATTCTAATTGTTCCCAGCCTTGCAAGACTCAAAGGCAGCTTTTCTTTCCCAGATTTCAAAGTGCCTTTGGGGGTCGGTCAAGTGTCTGGTGCAATCAATGGCAGGGCCCGCGGGTCCCAACGTTCGAAGTTTTGCCCTCTATAAGCAGGGGAGGTGTCCTGTGCTGAGTGCCTGCTCCCCTGTGCCCCACACAAGCAATGTTCTACCTCAAAATGTCCTTGCTGACCTTCTAAGCCTGGCTGGAAGCTCCCCCTCCCGGGAAGCCTTCTGGGAGACGATCAGCCCCCACTCCTCCCCTATGGCCCACTGACCCTGATCTCTGGATCGCAGCACTGGGCTTGTGTCTGCTATTTTGACCTTGAAATTATTCTTAGTCTTAGGGTGTATGCAAGGGTAACATTCCAAATATTTAATAACCAAAATGATACTTAAATCAACACATAAGTCAATATGTAAAGAAATTTTAAATCTGTTTCCTTTTGTTCTCTAACTAAAGCTGCTTACCAGATGATACAAGCTGCACCACAAGTCATTCATCAAACCATCCCATAGCATTCTGGTCACTTGTTGACTTTTAAAAATTTGTTGGTGTGATCTGTTGTCTACCGCAGCTGTCACCAGATAAATGATGGCCTTCTCTATGACCAGACGATCAGACGTAGGGAACTGCATCAAACCCTTCCCATAACTCTCCCAGCCACTTGCTGGGCAGGAGGTTCCCAGGGTCAGGAGCTTTGTGCAGAAGTCATACCACAGCTGGATTCGTACCTGATGTCAAGGCTTACAGAATGGCCTGAATCCAAGAGCCTGCTCTAGGTCCTTGTGACAATGCTGCCACCAACTTGCCTGCCCCATGTCTGTTTCAGTACATCATCACCAGACCACTCTGGAGGAGAAGGTGAAGGCAGCGTAATTCCCCACAATCAATCTCAGTTCGCTCAGCAGCTGATGGGGGGGTGCATATCCATTCCCTACTATTCTCAGACCTCAGTAGCCCCATGGTGGCCAGCTCTGGGCAACACCAAATGATGGGTTATGGTTTCAACCACTTAAAACTATTTTCCAACTTGTATGGAAGTGGCTTAATATCCCAATGACTGGCTTGCTTTACTGATGCATTCAGATATCCTGCCTTCCCATGTACTCTCGCACCTCCCTGAGGACAGACGTTCTAGAAGGCAGCTGCCCCATTCAAAAGAGAAAACAAGTCTACAAGGGGTCCCAAGATAGCAACAAATGACACATCAGGCCTCAAAAATGCGCCCTACACTCCTCCGTCCCCCAACACATCCCCAGACTGGAGGAGAACCTGGTCTCCATTCTTTGCCTCCCGGACAGACATTGCCTGAGTGCCAGCTTGACCACTAAGATCTTGTGATTTAGGTATATGATATAATATGATAGAATCCCAGGGTCCTCTTCCTGCAGATGTCAGAAGTAATCAGGGGGTCCACAGAGGGGGAAGCCACAGCTCCAGTATAAATCTCCACCTGCACAGGAGATTTATGGAGATGGATGGCTACATAGCGGTGGGAGGAGTGGGAGCCAGGAGCAGAGGGGATGACTTATGACTGCTGTCGACACAGGCAGGCCCTTGTTGTTGGAAATGGCTTTCTTGTTGCCTCTGGTGGTTGAAGGCTCAACAAATGTAGAAAGATGAACTGGGGGTCTCCATCAATGGCTGGGATTTTCTGAGGTGGAGATCATTAGCAGGAATAATTCCTCTGCCTGCATAGTATTTATCATCCTTGCCCTGGGCGGGGGCTGGCAGATCTAATAGTTCCAGAGAAGGGCAGTGGGTAGAGTTAGGTCAGGATGTGAATGACAGTGAGCAAATCCAAAGCCATTACCGCCTGCTACCCTGCTCCCAGCGCCTTCCTAAGAAAAGTTGGCCTGTTCAATTAGCGTAATGACATGGTGGGAGAAATGGTATTTCCAAACAGTAGTGAAAACAGCTCAGCTGCGATCACTCTGGTTGCTGGTGTGAAGCATGTCAGGCAGCCTCTGAGGTGGCGGAGGGACCCTATCAGCATGACACACATTTTGGGGAAGTGCTATAATTCAGCACTGACACCTCGATCAATGGTGCCCATTTCTGAGCCGTCTTCCCAGGGAAAGAGACAAGGTATTAGCCTCCAACGGCCCACCGGACTCTGTAGCAGCAATGTGTATCCGGCCCCCCATCCTCCCTCCAGCTTCTACTGGTTTCAGTGTATGGCTGTTCTCACATTGAACACACTGGTTGGGTGCGGGTTCCGAGGTCAGATGCTGACCAAATCCTGGCTGTACCACTCCAGCCCCGTGAAACCCTGGATGAGTTACTTAACCACTCCTCTTCCCCCTCTAATAATGGTAATGACAACCCAAGTCTTACAGGTATAAAACCTAAAGAGACAGTGTATATGAGGTGCAAGGCCATGCCCGCACACTGGCGGCCTCCCCTAAGTGTTAGTAGTTGGGGATGTGTCGTTTCTTCTTCTCTCCTTGTTTATTACTCTCTTCTCTTTGGTTTTGTGTCCCTGTCTCCACTTCCCATCACTAAGCTTGTCTCTGCATCTGTCTCTGCTTCAGGTTGGCTCAGCTTTTAGTTCCCTCTCTGTCCTCTGGGCTCTCTGGACCCTCTTTGTTTGGGTCCTCACTCCCTCCTCAATTGGATGTTGGCGAGTCCAGTGTTTCCCGGGTGCCTCGCCTCTTTTTCCACTCCTTAAACTTGGAGCATAATGGTATTAGAGGCTTTTCAAACCTTGTGCAGAGAAAATAAACTCTTGTGAATGGTGCTCCCCACCGCCTCAGTGAAGCTCGAGCTGTGAAGTCGGAATTTACTACTGTAATTATCCTGCCCAAAGCATGCCAACTTGGCTGGGCTAGAAAAGCAACGTGCCGGTCAGGAGCCAATTGCCACCTTCCCATTGAGCATGGTGAAGCTGTCCAGCCTCTGCTGGATGCTAAAAATAGGCATCAGGGGGCTGGGGCAGCTCAGAGCAGGAGGCCAGCTAAAAATATCCTTCTGACAATGCAGCCTTGCTATGCCACACAGACTGTGGGCTGGCCGGGGCAGGGGCTGCAGAAACTCCGGGGTCCACAGCTGCTTGGCCCCAGCTGGGCAGGGGGAGGGTGAGAAGAAGGCACATAGGCGGGCACCAGATGCCAGCAGGCCCATCAGTAATTTGGGGAGCATACAGCAAGCTACCGAGTTGGTTGCTGAAGCTGAGAGGCTGCTGAGGGCACACTGGCAGTGAGAAGCTCATGCCAGCACCCCAGAGCCAGTGGGGAGGGAGGGCAACAGGGCTACCTGGGTACTCAAGCCTCCTTTAGCTTTGTCTCCTCCCTCTGGCCCCAATGCTCCCAGTAAGTCTCCAACTGCCTTCATTGTTTGCTTATTAACTCTGATTCACCTATAACCCCCCCAGAGGAAGGTTTCCCGCCCCTCACCCCAGTCCCCAGTCAGCCAGCTGTCCAGAGCTGCTATCCTTTCCAAGAAGGGAGATAGATATGTATCTCTGCTGCACGCTGACTCTGGGCAATCCCAGCTCCACTCTGAGGTCGGCATTACTGTTTTTTTCAAGTCACTGATGAGGAATCAGAGGCTCAGGGAAGCACAGAGACTTCCCCAGCCTTGTTCAGGCACTCAGAGGCAGAGCCTGAATTTGAATCTCTTTCTGTCTGTCCCTCCTCTGCTCCATCCTCTATGTCAGTCCCCAGCTTGGGGTGGTTTTGCCCTGCAGGGGCATTCGATGCAGTCTGGAACCCCTGTTGACTGTTATAACTCTGGGAGGGGTTGCTGGCGTCCAGTGGGTAGAGGCCTGGGATGCTTCCAGACATCCTACAATGCAGGGGCACCCTCCACAACAGGGGTCTCCAGCCCCAAATGTCAAGGCTGCAGAGTTGGGAAAGTGCTCTAAATCATGCTGCAGCAGTGCCTTGATCCCAGTGATTGTCCTGGGAAGTGTGCTAAAACCAGATACTTGAGCCCCATCCCCACACTCACAGTCATTGGGTTCACAGAGGCCTTCTCCACCCCCACTTCAGGAAATTCCCATTTAGGTATTCAAGGCACCACATGGAGAAACACTTTCCAAGAGAAAAATTGCAAAGAGGTGGATGCCAGGATCCCGCCAGCTCTGAATGGACCTCTGACACAATGTGAGCACTTGGAAAACATTCCCAAATGAGATAACAAACATACGTGCATGCACCTGGATATGCATGCACACATACACACACACATGCACACATGCCCTGGGTGCGTATGCGCGTGCACACACACACACACACACACACACACACACACACACACCCTTTAGAAGAACCAAGGAGCCATACAGCTTGCAGCTTCAAAAGGTAGAACTCCTATGACCTATAGCATATCACCTGCATATTACCTGACAAGCTGCTCACCCTGGCCAGTGGTCAATGGAAGTGTGGATCAATGTGTCTTGCCCCTAAATCTTCCTTTGATAATAAACCAGCCTGTGTGTTGCACAGAGGGGCAATGTTTAGACTAGCAGCTGTAGTAAGAATGAGTGAAACCACAGGTGCATTGTCAGGATTAATATGCAGGCAGGTTTGGAATTGGAATGGTACCAGGTAAAATCGCGCCTGGATGAGGAGGTAGAGTGATAATATGAATTGACTCTAGACAAAGGGAAAACAAATGGAAAGTGACAAGCTCAGAGGGGAGCAGCAAGAGCTAATGGGCTGAGTAACTAAGAATTCCATCCAGCCCATCACCCACCTGCCCACTTGGCTCCTTCTTCCCCATCATCCAGGAAATATCCCAGAACTAAGCTCCTATGCATCTGGATAGATGATACACCCTGCACCATGTCAACAACAGCTCCCCTATTGTTATCAATTTGGTTCAACAGATGTTCACCTCAGACAGGGAAGACAAATGAGACAGCATGGTAGAAAAGAAAAGCCACGTGTTCTGAGCATCTTCACTCCAATTATTATAGGAATCACAATTAGGAGAGTAAGCAGAATTCTGGGCCAAAAATAAACCAATCTTCCTTCCTCCCTTCCTTTCCCCTCCCCCTTCCTTCCGTCCTTCCTTCCTTCCTGACTTGCTTGTTCATCTCTGCCTGCTTCCTGCCCTCTAAGCGCATGCACACTTGGTGGCCCCAGTGGAACATGTCTTTCCCTCAGTCTGCTGGAGAATCCCTGAGCAAGGGCTCATGGGGTGGCTTCTCAGGCTGAGGTTGGAGTTGGTGCAGCTCCGCCTTTGTCTGCTGCTCAGAAGGCCGGGGCTTGGAGGCACAACAGGACTCCAGTAGTTGGGAAGTGTAATTGGATATAGAGATAGGTGGTCCTCAGAATCAAGAAGAAAATGATTTTATACCCACAGGAAGAAGATATTCTTAACTCTCAGATTGACCAATTGGGAAATCTTGACAGACCCAGAATTGATGTGGAAGCAGGATTATACCAAAGAATTCCTGTATGGGTCCTGGTTGTTGTAGGTTTCTACTGTATGCCAGGCCACAATAGGTCCTCAATAAATACCTGTTAGATGAGTCATAGGCCTTCCTGTACCAATGGAGATAAAGTATGACAGGTTCTTTTCTTAGAGTACAATTTCTATCATGCTTTTATTCTTGTACTGGCTGTTTTGTACATCTTGGATATGTAAAGAGATATTCAGACTCTTATAAATGTAAGACCCCTAAATAGGCATGGTGCCCTATTTGCAGGGTAGCTTGCAGCCCTTGTTAGTACCTGTTGCCTGTGGTGAATTGGTAGACTTGATCTCCCTTCCTTCCAATCTCCATGGCTTCAGGCGATGAGACCAGGCATGGATCGAATCCAAGTTGGGCCATTCGGGCATGTAACTTTTATCAAACTCTTAGTTATACAAACCATAGTGCTAGACAGTGAGGATACAGCAATGAGAAAATAATAGATATGATCGCTTTTCATCTCACTACATTCTACATTCGGAGAATGACATTAATTGAATTGTGATAAAATGATGAAATTCAACTGTGATAATTGAGTGCTCCGGATGACAGTACAGGGCAGGACACTGACAGTGCTCGGTGAAGCTGACCTAATGAAATCGGGGTTCCGGAAATTCTTCCCTTGAAGAAGTGTCACTTTAGGAGCAGAGGGATGCGTAAGATTTGAAGATGGTAGGGTGGGATGCCCAATATTAGAGGGAGCTTGCAACTACTTTTTTAAAACTTGTATTGGTACATGGTAATTGTACATCATAGTGAGGTTCAAAGTGATACAAACACACATGTGCACACAGCACTTGGTGTTTCCCTCTGGACCCCACCACACTATCTACCCATCCCGGTACAGATCAGAGACATTGGTAGTGATAACTTCACATATGGACTTAGCATTACTTGAACTGCTTCCTTCCCCAATCCTCCTCCCCTTCCCCAACTTCCCTCTCCCAATCCCCTTCCACTATTCTACTGGTCTTTCTCCTCATTTGACTGAAATCCCTTTTGTTTCCTATTTTCTCTCTAGCTTCCACATATGAGACAAAATACATGACCTTCACTTTCTGAAACTGACTGATCTCACTTAGCATAATATTCTCTAGTTCCATCCATTTTCCTATAAATGATATAATTTTGTTCTTCTTTATGGCTGAGTAGAATTCTGTTGTGTGTATATACACCACATTTTCTTTTTTTTTTTTTTTTTGCGGTACCAGGGATTGAACGCAGGGGCGTTCTACCTCCACGCTACGCCCCCGGCCCTATTTTTATACTTTATTTTGAAACCGGGTCTCACGAAGCTGCGGAGGGCCTCACTAAGTAGAGAGAGAGTGAGAAAGAGGGAGAGAGAGAGAGAGAGAGAGACAGCGAGAGAGCTGAGGCTGGCCGCGAACCCG
>PVJS01052076.1:0-13746 GCA_004027185.1 Glis glis
GGGGGGGGGGGGGGGGGTGTCACAGGATCAGGACCAGCCTCAGCAACTTAGCAACTTAGCAAGACCCTACTTCAAAATAAAATAGGGTTTGGGGTGTAGCTCAGAGGTAGAATGCCCCTGGACTCAATCCCTCGTACCAAAAAAAGTTAATTAAAGCTGGACGTGGCGGTGGCCTATATTCCCAGTAAAAGGATGTGACTGCAGGCTTGAGGCCAGCCTCAGCAACTTAGTAAGATCCTGTTTCAAAATAAAAAGGGAGCCGGGTGTGGTGGCGCACGCTTTTAATCCCAATACTTGGGAGGCTGAGACCAGAGGATCTGGGTTCACAGCCAGCCTCAGCTACTTAGTGAGGCCCTCTGCAACTTAGTGAGACCCGGTTTTAAAATAAAGAAGAAAAGCCGGGCGTGGTGGCACATGCTTGTAATCCCAGTACTCGGGAGGCTGAGACAGGAGGATCCAGGTTCGTGGCCAGCCTCAGCTACTTAGTGAGGCCCTCCACAACTTAGCGATACCCTGTTTCAAAATAAAGAATAAAAAAATAGGGCTGGGGGTGTAGCTCGGAGGTAGAATGCCCCTGGGTTCAATCCTCAGTACCACAAAAAAAATAATAATAATAATAAAAAATAAAAAAATAAAGAAGAAAAAATAGGGTTGGGGATGGAGCTCGGAGGTAGAATGTCCCTGGGTTCAATCCCCAGTACCGGCAAAATAAATAAATAAAGATGCCACTTGCCTATTCCCTCTCAATTTATTCCCCTCAATTCTCACAACTGAGGTTAGGCACTGGGCTCAATATGTCCCCAGTGCTACTTTCAAGTTATTATTTCTCAGCCAGGCATGGTGGCACATGCCTGTAGTCCCAGTAGTTGGGACGCAGAGACAGGAAGATCATAGGTTCAAATCCAGCTTCGGCAATTTAGTGAGGCTTTCAGCAACCTAGTGAGACCCTGTTTCCAAATAAATAAAATAGGGCTGGGGGTGTACCTCGGAGGTAGAATGCCTCTGGGTTCAATCCCCAGTACCAGAAAAAAAATTATTTCTCTATCATGGAAATGTTGAAGTTGGGTATACTCCTCCTAGCCTCTGGTCATTATCCCACCTTCACTGACAACTCTGGCACCTGACTCAGTATGTGTCTGTGCCCCACATCCCACCATGGTATTAAAAAGCATTAAAGGGAAATATTCTTTTCATCCCTAGACAGAAACAGGGCAAATGTAACAAAGAGCACTGCTCATACAAACAATGCCTGATCCTTTTTTTCTGGAAATTTCGTGTGTGTGTGTGTGTGTGTGTGTGTGTGTGTGTGTGGTCCTGGGGATTGAACTGAGAGGTATTCTACCTCTGAGCTACACCCCCAGCCCGATTTTATTTTATTTTCTATTTGGAAACAGGGTCACACTAAGTCGTTGAGGCTGGCTTTGAACCTGCAATCCTCCTGTCTCAGCCTTCCAAGTACTGGGATTACCGGCATGTGCCACCATGCCTGGCCTGATCCTTGGTTTCATTGTACTCAAAGTAATAACATAGGATCCACTTTAGAAAACTTACCGCATCAAATGTCAAAAATTTTATGTCTTCAGTTGCTCTTGAAATATCCTTGTGAATAAAATTCACATTGTCTGGCCATTCTTCTGCATGACTTAAATTCCATGAATCACGCCAGTGATTATAATTCTTCTTAGCCAGATCATGGTGATCTTTTCGTATTTCAAAACTTATAACTTGTCCTTGTGATCCAACTTAAGTAAAAAATAACTTATGATATTTCATAGCATTAATTGGTTTATTTTTTAAAAGTGTCATGAATCTATTTTGCAAAGGTATTAAACATATGTGGAGCTGGACGTGCTGGCGCATGCTTGTAATCCCAGTACTTGGGAGGCTGAGACAGGAGGAGCCCCGGTTAGAAGCCAGCCTCGGAAACTTAGCGAGGCCATCCACAACTGAGTGGGACCCTGTTTCCAAATAAGAAATAAAATTGGGCTGGGGGTATAACTTGGAGGTAGAATGCCTCTGGGTTCAATCCCCAGTACCTAAAAAATGTGGAAGCCAGGCGTGGTGGCACACGCTTGCAATCCTAGTACTTGGGAGGCTGAGACAGGAGGATCGCAGGTTCGCGGCCAGCCTCAGCAACATGAGGCCCTCCACAAATGAGTGAGACCCTGTTTCAAAATAATAAGATAGGAGCCGGGCGTGGTGGCGCACGCTTGTAATCCCAGTACTTTGGGAGGTGGAGAGCAGAGGATCTCGGTTCGCAGCCAGCCTCAGCTCGCTCTCTCTCTCTCTCTCTCTCTCTCTCCCTGTCTCTCTCTCTCTCTACCTAGTGAGGCTCTCCGCAACTTCGTGAGACCCGGTTTCAAAATAAAGTATAAAAAAACAGGGCGGGGGTGTAGTGCGGAGGTGGAATGCCCCTGGGTTCAATCCCCGGTACCGCAAAAAAAAAAAAAAAAAATAAGATAGGGCTCAGAGGTAGAACGTGCCTGGGTTTAATCCCCAGTACTACCAAAGAAAAAGTGGAAAAAAATTCTTTCTTCCATCCCTGATCCCCAATCTTCCTCTTCAGAAGCAGCTGTATTACCAGTTACCCATCCCATGCTAGTTGATACCTTTATAAGCACGCAACTCTCTCTTTGTATTTTATTTTTGTGTGTGTGTGTGGTACTGGGGATGGTACCCAGGGGCATTCTACCTCTGAGCTATACCCCCAGCCCTATTTTTTATTCTTTATTTTGAAACAGGGTCTCACTAAGGTACGGAGGGCCTCACTAAGTAGCTGAGGCTGGCCGCAAACCCAGATCCTCCGATCTTAGCCTCCCAAGTACTGGTATTACAAGAGTGTGCCACCATGCCCGGCTTTTATTCCTTTATTTTGAAACAGGGTCTCACTAAATTTCAGATGGCCTCACTAAGTAGCTGAGCCTAGCTGTCAACCTGCAATCCTCCAGTCTCAGCCTCCCAAGTACTGGGATTTTATTTTTTTATTTTTTATTTTTTTTTGCAGTACCGGGGATTGAACCCAGGGGTATTCTACCTCCAAGCTACAGCCCCGGCCCTATTTTTTATACTTTATTTTGAAACCGGGTCTCACGAAGTTGCGGAAGGCCTCACTAAGTAGCTCAGGCTGGTCGAGAACCCGGATCCTCCAGTCTCAGCCTCCCAAGTACTGGGATTACAAGCGTGCGCCACCATGCCCAGCTCCAAGTACTGGGATTATAAGTGTGCACCACCATGCCCGGCTCTCTCTTTTTATTTAGCACATATCATGGCTAAAGTACATTGTCATGCACCTTCCCTCTTATTTACCAATGTCATTTCAGCAATTATAGATCTACTGCATTCTTTTTAAACAACTATTAATATTCCATTGTATAGCTATGCCAAAACTTATTTAAGCAGTCACCTACCGATGAACATTTAGCTTGTTTCTAGATTTTTTTCTAAGACAAATAGTGCCATGAACATTCTTCTGCCTAAGTCTTTTTTTTTTTTTTTTTTGCGGTACTGGGGATTGAACCCAGAGACATTCTACCTCTGAGCTACACTCCCAGCCCTATTTTTGGTTCTTTAATTTGAAACAGGGTCTCTCTAAATTGCGGAAGACCTCACTAAGTAGCTGAGGCTGGCCGCGAACCTGTGATCCTCCTGTCTCAGCCTCCCAAGTACTGGGATTACAAGTGTGAGCCAGCATGCCCGGCTTCTGCCTAAGTCTTTATAACATGAGCCACTTTATCTCTTTTAAGGCCAGCCTCAGTAATTTAGTGAGGCCCTCTGCAACTTAGACCCTGTTTCAAAACAAGAAATAAAATAGGGCTGAGGGTGTAGCTCAGAGGTAGAATGCCCCTGTGTCTAATACCCAGTACTACAAAAAAAAAAAAAAAAAATTGAGACAAGGTCTCACTAAGTTGCCCAGGCTGGCCTCAAACTTTCAAACCTCCTGCCTCAGCTTCCTGAGTCGTTGAGATTATAGGCATGTATCACCACACCTGGATTTATTTCCCCAAATATCCTTATCTCTTTATTATTATGAACAAACTGAATGTTTTGTCGTCTAGACTAGTTAACTTATCCCAATCTCTTACCTGCTTTGGATAAAAATAAGCTCATTCCACCAGAGCCGGAGCCAGCTTCCAAAACTGTATCACCTGAGTTGATGTTCATCATCAATAGTATCATATTCATATCCTATGATTAAAACACAGTACCAATGACTCAGAGACTAATAAATATGTACCTACTCTTACACTATGTTAGAGAAGGGAATAAAAAACGAGGGGGAGGTTGAACTCTGGCCTTGCCTACAAAGTATTTATATTTTGCTTGTTGAAATAAGAGGTTCAAAAGCTGGGTGTGGTGGTGCATGCTTGTAATCCCAGTATTTGGGAGGCTGAGACCGGAGGATCTGGGTTCGTGGCCAGCCTCAGCTACTGAGTGAGGCCCTCCGCAACTTAGCGAGACCCTGTTTCAAAATAAAGAATAAAAAATAAGGCTGTGGGTGTAGCTCGGAGGTAGAATGCCCCTGAGTTCAATCCCCAGTACCACACACACACAAAAAAAAAGAAATAAGAGGTTCAAAGCCAGGACTGGTGGTGCACACCCCTAATCCCAATACTGGGGAGGCTGAGACAGAAAGATCCCAGGTTTGAGGATAGCCTCAGCAACTTAGTGAGGCTCTCAGCAACCTAGAGAAACCCTGTTTCAAAAATAAAAAGGAGCTGGGTGTGGTGGCGCATGCTTATAATCCCAGTACTTGGGAGGCCCAGACAGGAGGATCGCAGGTTCAAGGCCAGCCTCAGCTACCTAGTGAGGCCCTCCGCAACTTAGTAAGATCCTGTTTTCAAATAAAAAATAAAAAATCGGGTTGGGGGTGTAACTCAGAGGTAGAATGTCCTTGGGTTCAATCCCCAGTACCACACACACATGCAAGTGCACACACACAAAATAAATCTAATCCTCAGCCTAAGGTTTTAATAATTGAGAAGCACTTTAGTTTTTATTTAAGCGTCAACAATTTCTACTACACGATTGTTCTTATATGAAAGTTAAATCATACAAGTCTGCATAAAAGACTAATTAGGCCAAACATGGTGGTGCACACCTGTAATCCTAGTACTTGGGAGGCTGAGACAGATGTACCACAGTTTCAAGGACAGCAATGTAGTAAGACTCTCAGCAATTTAGCAAGACCCTGTTTTCAAACAAAACAACAGCAACAAAATAGGGCTGGGGTGTAGCTCAGAGGCAGAATGCACCTGAGTTCAATCTCCAGTACCACACACAAACACAAAAAATAAAGCCAGGCATGGTGGCACATGTTTGTAATCCTAGTACTTGGGAGGCTGAGACAGGATGATCACAGGTTCGAGGACAGCCTCTGCAAGTAGTGAGACTCTCATCAACCTAGCAAGACCCTGTTTCAAAATAAAAATAGGGCTGGAGGTATACCTTGGAGGTAGAATGCCCCTGGGTTCAATCCCCAGTACAAGTAAATAAATAAATAAATAAATAAATCAGTTGAGGTATTCCCTTAGAAAGCATTTCACAGTTGCATAGGTAAAAATCAAATTTCCTGCAGTCATACTTGGGAAATTAAAAGAGAAGTGAGGGGCCGGGCGTGGTGGCACACGCTTGTAATCCCAGTACTTTGGGAGGCGGAGACCGGAGGATCCGGGTTCGCGGCCAGCCTCAGCTCGCGCTCTCTCTCTCCCTCTCTCCTTAGTGAGGCCCTCCGCAACTTCGTGAGACCCGGTTTCAAAATAAAGTATAAAAAAATAGGGCCGGGGGTGTAGTGTGGAGGTAGAATGCCCCTGGGTTCAATCCCCGGTACCGCAGAAAAAAAAAAAAAAAGAGAAGTGAACACCTGGCAAGTCCAGTATTTTATTTATTTATTATTTTATTTTTTGGTACTGAAGATTGAACCCAGAGGCATTCTACCTCTGAGCTACATCTCTAGCCCTATTTGTGTGTGTGTGTGTGTGTGGGGGGGGTAATGGGGCTGGAATCCCAGGGCATTCTACCCCCAGCTCGATTTTATTCTTTTTTATTTTGAAACAGGGTCTCACTAAGTTGCAGAGGGCCTCACTAAATTGCTGAGGTTGGCTGCGAACCTTCAATCCTCCTGTCTCAGCCTCCCAACTACTGGGATTACAAGCGTACACCACCACTCCTGGTTTATTAGCAACTTTAAAAGGTTTGGATTAGCTGGGCGTGGTGGCACTTGTTTGTAATCCCAGTACTTGTGAGGCTGAGTCAGGAGGATCACAGGTTCAAAGCCAGCCTTGGCAATTTAGCGAGGCTCTCAGCAACCTAGTGAGACCCTGTTTCCAAATAAGAAAATCAGGCTGGGGGTGTAACTTGGAGGTAGAATGCCTCTGGATTGAATCCCCAGTACCAAAAACAAACAAACAAAAAGGTTTGGTATTGAGGGAATGCTGACATATAAAATTTTTTCTTTAAAGCTGGGCGTGGTGGCTCATGCTTGTAATCCCAGAATTTAGGAGGCTGAGACAGGAGGATTGCAGGTTTGAGAACAGCCTCAGCAAGTAGTGAGACTCTCATCAACCTAGCTAGACCCTATTCCCAAATAAGAAATAAAAAATCAAGCTGGGGGTATAGCTCAGAGGTAGAGCGCCCCTGGGTTCCATCCCTAGTACTAGTATTTTATTACAAAATAAATAAATAAATAAATAAATAAATAAAAATACACTTTTTTCTCTAGAGTTTTGACTTTCCCACTTAATTCCTGACTATGTGACCCTGGGCAAAATACTTAACCTGTGATTCTTTTCTTTTTTTTTTTGTGTCAATCCTCTAGAATGTAAGATCTATGGTAAGAGTAATACTGTAGCTCCCTAAAATAGTGTCTTGAATGGAGAAGCTAGTCAATTACTGAATAATGAACTTATCCTCTTCTGGGGAGAGGAGGAATTGCATTACAAAGGAACATTCTGTTCGAGAAGGAAGAGTGATTAAGGATTGAAATAAGCCGCTAGCAATGGATGATTTGTATAAGGTTAAAACAAGGAAAGCCAGGCATGGTGGCACATGCTTGTAATCCAGTACTTGGGAGGCTGAGACAGGAGGATTGCAGGTTCAAGGACAGCCTCAGCAAATAGTGAGACTTTCATCATCCTAGTGAGACCCTGTTTCAAAATAAAAATAAAATAGGGCTGGGGATGTAGACCTGAGGTAGAATGCCCTTGGGTTCAATCCCTAGTGCCACACAAACAAACAAAAACAAACAAACAAATACAAGCCAGGCGTGGTGGCGCACTCTTGTAATCTCAGTAATTGGGAGGCTGAGACCGGAGGATCCAGGTTCACGGCCAGCCTCAGCTATTAGTGAGGCCCTCCACAACTTAGTGAGACCCTGTTTCAAAAATAAAGAACAACACCGGGCGTGGTGGTGCGCACGCTTGTAATCCCAGTACTTTGGGAGGCGGAGACCGGAGGATCCGGGTTCGCGGCCAGCCTCAGCTCTCTGTCTTTCCCTGTCTGTCTGTTCTCTCTCTACTTAGTGAGGCTTCCGCAATTTCGTGAGACCCAGTTTCAAAATAAAGTATAAAAAATAGGGCCGGGGGTGTAGCTCGGGGGTAGAAGCCCCTGGGTTCAATCCCCGATCCGCAAAAAAAAAAAAAAAAAAAAAACAAGCTGGGCGTGGTGGCACACGCTTGTAATTCCAGTACTTGGGAGGCTGAGACAGGAGGATCCTGGTTCGCAGCCAGCCTCAGCTACTTAGTGAGGCCCTCCGCACCTTAGTGAGACCCTGTTTCCAAATAAGGAAAAAAAAAAAGGGTTGGAGGTGTAGCCCAGAGGTAGAATACCCCTGGGTTCAACAAGGAAGTAGGCAGTTAACTCCTTTGTAAAGAATATTTATTGAGCCGGGCATGGTGCCGCACACTTGTAATTCCAGTACTACTTGGGAGGCTGAGACTGGAGGATCAGGGTTTGTGGCCAGCCTCAACTACTTAGTGAGGCCCTCCGCAACTTTGTGAGACCTGGTTTCAAAATAAAGTATAAAAAATAGGGCCGGGTGTGTAGCTTGGAGGTAAAACGACCCTGGGTTCAATCCCTGGTACCGCAAAAAAAAAAAAAAGAATATTCATTTATGTTTAGTGTTTAATGTTGGCTGTCTTAATATAAAACTTTGTTTTGAAACCCTGTGTGGTGGCGCACACTTGTAATCCCAGTACTTGGGAGGTTGAGACAGGAGGATCATGGGTTCGCTGCCAGCCTCAGCTACTTAGTGAGGCCCTCCGCAACTTAGTAAGACCCTGTTTCAAAACTAAAAATAAAAAAAGGGCTGGAGGTGTGGCTCTGAGGTAGGATGCCTCTGGGTTCAATCCCCAGTACCGCAAAAAAAAAAAAATTATAGTAATATTACAAAATTGTTCCCAAAAGAGTTCAATGTTAAGTACTGAACTTGCAAATTTAAGAGTAATGGGGAGCCAGGTGTATGGCACAGCCTTGTAATCCCATTACTTGGGAGGCTGAGATAGGAGGATTGTGTGTTTGTGGCCAGCCTCAGCAATTTAGCAAGCCCTTGGCAACTTAATGAAACCCTGTTTCAAAATTCAAAATAAAATAGGGCTGGGGATGTAGCTCAGAGGTAGAATGTCCCTGGGCTCAATCCCCAGTACCACACACACACACACACACACACACACACACACACAAAAGAGTAACTGGGGAACAAATATATTATTTATTATGTGTCTAGTGAGTGTACATCATTTTATAGATAAGGGAATCGCGACTACTAAATTAAAATTAAGTTCTGGTTGTTTCCTCCTAAACTTAACAATATCATATGTAAAAGCCATTTCCAGCCCGGTGTGGTGGGGCAGGCCTGTAATCCCAGTAATTGGGAGGCTGAGACAGAAGGATGGCAACCCTAGTGAAGCCCTCAGCAACCTACCAGACTCTGTTTCCAAATAAGAAATAAAATCGGGCCAGGTGTGGTGGCACATGCTTGTTAATTCCAGTACTTGGGAGGCTGAGACAGGAGGATCCGGGTTCGCGGCCAGCCTCAGCAACTTAGTGAGGCCCTCCGCAACTCAGTGAGACCTTGTTTCAAAATAATAAAATAGGATTGGGGGTGCAGTTCGGAGGTAGAATACCCCTGGGTTCAATCCCCAAGACCACACAAAACAAACAAAGCAAAAATAAATAAAATTGGGCTGGAGGTATAATTTGGAGGTAGAATGCTTCTGGGTTCAATCATCAGTACCACCACCACCACCAAAAAAAAAAGTCATATCCATTGGCACACTGAAAAAAAGCTTAGAATAAAGATTTGCAACGCTCTGAGGTGTGCTCTGAGTACAGGACTGTTGTTACCGCATCTGTCTTTGCTCTCCGTGGAACCAAGAGGCACCTAATCCCCACCGCATTACCTTTGGATATGTGATGGCAGGCCCTCTTTTCATCAATAAAACATAATCTTCCAATGATGGCCTCCGCAGCATGAACTGCTTACCAGTGGAACTCGTCAGTATCTGACCAGGGAACTTCCCCACGATCTTGCTGAACGGGACTGACCCCCAGTTACCATTTAAATGCCCGGCGTCACTCAACCTAAATAACTTTTTATACGGTGTTTCTTTCTTTCCAGTCTCAGCTAAAATCAGCTCCCCAGCCCGAAAGGGTCCCTCTCTGGAAGCTGAACAGGAAGGGGAGACGGGAGACCCCGCGGCCTCGGACGCCGCCTGGGCCAGGAGCCGCAGCGAGGGGCCGCCGGGCTCCCAGGCTGCAGGACTCGACTGGCGGAGAGGGACGGGGAGCGACGATGCGGCCGACTCTGCTCCGGGGGCCTCCCCTGGCGCCGCCCCGCGTTCTCCCGCGCCGCCTCGCGAGGGCTCGCAACACAACGGCCGGCCTTCCCCGCAAGGCTCTCGCAGGGGGGAACCGGCCCCGATCCCCAGCAGCCTCTGGAGGCGCCGCGCCGCGAGCCGACCCGGCCAGGCGCGACCGGCCGACAGCATGGCGTCCCGCGCAGGCGCGGTCGCAGGCGAGTGACGTAAGCGAGGCCCCGCCCCCCGCCGCTGCGTGGGGACTTGGGCGGCGGCGTCGAAAGAGCTGCGGGGCCGCGGCTGGGTCCCCCGCGGCGCGGTAGCAGAGCCGAGGAGCTGGCCGAGGGGCTTGTCCTGTTTGCGCAAGGGGCCCCTTTTCCTCTACGGAATGTGGGCAAAGAATTTACGACTGAGCCGGGCGTGGTGGCGCACGCCTGTAATCCCAGTACGTGGGAGGCTGAGACGGGAGGATCGCAGGTTCGAGGATCGCAAGTACTGAGACTCTCATCACCTGGCGAGACCCTGTTTCAAAATAAAAATAAAATAGGACTGAGGGTGTAGCTTGGAGGTAGACTGCCCCTGGGGTTCAACCCCCAGTAAAACACACACACACACACACACACACAAGACAAAACTCGTCAGAGCTCTTTGTAAACTGTAAAGCCCTCTACCAGACTTAGCTTGCTAGTAGCCGGGAACATGAACATCACCCGGTCGTGCTCCAGATGCGTTTGTAAAACTAGCCCCGAAGTGCTGAAGTGTGTTTATCAGATGTCATGGGATGCGCCACCCGCTGGTAGGCGCTTCTTTTCCTGCTGACCACTGCATCCTTCCCTGGCCCCTGAGTTTCTTTTGACTGAGCTGTGACCACCTGTCTGTCCCTAACCCCAGGCCCAACGAGTCCAGAAAGGTCAAAGATCAATTAAAGTGGCAGTATTTGCCGGGCGTGGTAGCGCACGCTTGTAATCCCAGTACTTGGGAGGCTGAGACAGGAGGATAGCAGGTTCCCAGTCAACCTCAGCTACTTAGTGAGGCCCTCCGCAAATTAGTGAGACCCTGTTTCCAAATAAAGAATAAAAAATAGGGCTGGGGATGTAGCTCGGAGGTAGAATGCCCCTGGGTTCAATCCCCAGTACCGCAAAAAAAAAAAAAAATGAAGTGACAGTACTTACTACGTGCTTATTCGACAGAACGTCTTAAATAATCAAAATATTTAACTTCCTAGCTTCCCCAAAACTAAATATACTTTTTGAAACAGTAAAACATATATTTGGAGTCCAAAGTTAACATTAAATATCACTAGCCTGTCTTCTTAATAGTAGTTCACATTATTAAAGGTCTGGCAATACCGGGCACGTTAGATACTGATTCAAACTTACAACTCTTTTAGAAATTATTCCCAGCAGGATGTGGTGGCACACGCTTGTAATCCAGTACTTGGGAGGCTGAGATAGGAGGATAACATGTGTGAGACCAGCCTCAGCAACTTAGTGAGGCCCTCTGCAACCCAGTGATATCCTGTTTCCAAATAAAAAATCAAATAGGGCTGGGGGTGTAGCCCCTGGGGTTCAATCCCCAGTACCACAAAAGGAAAGAAAGAAAGAAATTATTCCCATTTTAAATATTAGAAAACTGACGAAGGAAGCTGGGCTTGGTGGTACATGCTAATCCCAGTACTTAGGAGGCTGATTCAGGAGGATGGCAGGTTCAAGGACAGCCTCAGCAAGTAGTGAGACCCTGTTTCAAAATAAAAATAAACCGGATGTGGTGGTTCATGCTTGTAATCCCAGTACTTGGGAGGCTAAAACAGAAGGATTGCAGGTTCAAGGACAGCCTCAGCAAATAGTGAGACTCTGATTAACCTAGCGAGACCCTGTTTCAAATAAAAATAAAATAGGGCTGGGTGTGTAGCTCACAGGTAAAATGTCCCTGGGTTCAATCCCCAGTGCCATAAATAAAAATAAATATATATATTATAGCTGGGCGTGGTGACGCATGCTTATAATCCCAATACTTGGGAGGCTGAGACAGGAGGATCCCAGGTTCGCAGTCAGCCTCAGCTACTTTTTTTTTGTGTGTGTGGTACTGCAGATGGAAACCCAGGGGCATTCTACCTCCGAGCTCTACTCCCAGCCCTATTTTTTATTCTTTATTTTGAAACAGGGTCTCACTAAGTTGCAGATGGCCTCACTAAGTAGCTGAGGCTGGCCGTGAACCTGGGATCCTCCTGTCTCAGCCTCCCAAGTACTGGGATTACAAGAGTGCGCCACCACGCCCAGCTCAGCCTCAGCTACTTAGTGAGGCCCTCCTCAACTTAGTAAGACCTTGTTTCAAAATAAAGAATAAAAAATAGGGCTGGGGGAGTAGCTTGGAGGTAGAATGCCCCTGGGTTCAATCCCCAGTATCACACACAAATATATATATATAGATAGATAGATAGATATAGATATATAGATATAGATAGAGATATAGATACAGATATATATATAGATATGTAGATATAGATATAGATATAAATATAGATATAGATATATAGATATATATGACTGCGGGTGTAGCTCAGAGTTAGAATGCCCCTGAGTTCAATCCCCAGTACCACAAAAAAAAAAAAAGGAAAGAAAAGAAAACTGACCAAGGAGCCAGGCATGGTGACACATGCCTGTAATACCAATACTTGGGAGGCTGAGACAGAAGGATAGCAGATTTGAAGCTGGGAGTGGCGGTGCACACTTGTCATCCTAGTACTTAGGAGGCTGAGACCGGAGGATCCGGGTTCGTGGCCAGCCTCCGCTACTTAGTGAGGCCCTCCGCAACTTAGTGAGACCCTGCTTCAAAATAAAGAATAAAAAATAGGGCTGGGGGTGTAGCCCGGAGGTAAAATGCTCTTGGGTTCAATCCCCAGTACCAAAAAAAAAAAAAGATAGCAGATTTGAGATCAGCCTCCACAACTTAGTAAGACCCTGTTTCAAAATAAAGAATAAAAATTAGGGCTAGGGGTGTAGCCCGGAGGTAGAATGCTTCCGGGTTCAATCCCCAGTGCCACAAAAAAAAAAAAAAAAAGAATAAGCCGGGCGTGGTGGCTCACGCTTGTAATCCCAGTACTCTGGGAGGCGGAGACCGGAGGATCTGGGTTCCAGGCCAACCTCAGCACGTGCACGCGATCGATCGATCTCTCTCTCTCTCTCTCTCTCCTCTCTCCTCTCTCTCTCTCTCTGTCTGTCTGTCTCTCTCTCTCTCTACCTAGCGAGGCCCTCCGCAACTTCGTGAGACCCAGTTTCAAAAATAAAGCATAAAAAAAAATAGGGCCGGGGGCGTAGCGCGGAGGCAGAACACCCCTGCGTTCAATCCCCGGTACCGCAAAAAAAAAAAAAAAAAATTACTGGAACTCAAGTGATGGCAAGAACTGAAACATCCATGGTGGAGTTTCAGAAGGAAATAACAGCCCAGTAATGCAGAACAGTAAAATAGAAGGAGCTAGAAATTCTGCAGCACTATACATGTCCTGGATCAATTCCTTTGGACTTCCTTTGTGTACGAGAAAAATATAGTATCCTCCTTCTCACTTAAACTATGGTGTCTTGGGTTATGTCACATAACGATTTTCATTCATTCATTCTTTTTTGTTGTTGTTTTGGTGGTGCTGGTGAATGAACCCAGGGGCATTCTACCTCCAAGCTACACCTCCATATTTATTTTATTTTTAAAAAGAAACAGGGTCTCAGCCGGGCGTGGTGGCGCACGCTTGTAATCCCAGTCCTTTGGGAGGCGGAGACCGGAGGATCCGGGTTCGCGGCCAGCCTCAGCTCTCTCTCTCTCTCTTTCTCTCTCTCCTTAGCAAGGCCCTCCGTAACTTCGTGAGACCCGGTTTCAAAATAAAGTATAAAAAATAGGGCCGGGGGCGTAGCGCGGAGGTAGAATGCCCCTGCGTTCAATCCCCGGTACCGCAAAAAAAAAA
>PVJS01052077.1:0-13746 GCA_004027185.1 Glis glis
ATTAAACCCAGGGACATTCGACCTCTGAGCTAGACCCCCAGTCCTACTTAATTTTTTTATTTTGAAACAGAGTCTCACTAAGTTGCAGAGAGTCTAATTGCAGAGTCTGGCTCAAGAGTCTAATTGCTGAGTTTGGCTCAAACCTTCAATCCTCCTGTCTCAGCCTCCCAAGTACTGGGATTACAGGTGTGTGCCACCACACCCAGCTAAATTGATATCCTATCTTTAAATATGTTTTGTCTTATTTTTCAACCAAGATTTATTGAGTGCCTACTGTGTGTCAGGATCTCTACTAGGTACTGTGACTACAGTGGATAACAAGGTAGACAAAAACACCTGCTTTCATGGAACTTAGAGTCAGTTAGCTGTAAACACTAAATGCATGAATGAATAGATAAAAGGAATACAGAAGATAAGTGGGAAGTGAAAGAAACTCAAAGTGCAAAAATAGAGAACACAGGTGGAAATCTATTTTCTACAAGGTAGTCAAGGAAGATTTCTCTAAAATGATACATTTAATCTGCATCTGAGGAAAAAGAAAGAAACAATCATACAAAGATACAGGAAAAAAGCACTTTCTGGCAAGAATGTATAATAAGTGCAGAGTCAGTTGCGAAAGAAAAGAGCAAAGGAAAGAGTGGAGTGCATGCTAGGTGTGTTAATATATTCAACTGGTTCACAGCCAAATATTGCAAGACTGGGAATCACTCTGTCTTCTTGGCATAACTCTACTCTGATTTAAATATTTTACTATCAGAAGGAAATTGTAAAAAATAAAGTTTGCCAAAATGGGTAAAATAAATATGTTGATTGAAAAAGACAAATCTAGAACATAAGGAAATAGAAGATAGGAAGCAAAATGGATGGAAAAAATAGCAACCAAATGCTAACTTCAGGAAAATGATTATAGTCATATCACTCTCAGGCCAAAATAGCCTGAGATAGAAAGCATTATTAATGATAAAGACAGCCATTATACACAATTAAAATGCTTAATTACCCAGAAGGGTACTATAATTCCTAAACTAATCTGAAACTAAAATTCAGGTTCAAAATACATACATAAAATAACCAAATAAAACTGATGACAAAAAATGTTAAATTCAGCATGGCAGAGGGAGATATTAACCTATCTCTCAGGGTTAGATAAAATAGGTGAAAACCCATGCATATGTAAGAGTTAGGAATAACAAAGTACAGGTTAATGAAGCTAAATATCAAACTTGCAGCAATGACATCTAGGAAACCCACACTCAAGATATGGGAAAGATTTATAAGAATTCATATGTGAGCCAATAGCAATTCTAAGGAAATCTAAAAGAACTGGCACCATACAAACTGCCTTCTCAGAGCATTAACAAATTGGATTAAAAATCTATGGCAATTAGCTGGGCACAATGATGCACGCTTCTAATCGCAGTACTTGGGCGGCTGAGACAGGAGGTTCATGGGTTCAAGGCCTGCATATGACAACTTAGCAAAAGTCTGTTTCAAAATAAAAAATGAAGATGGCTGGGGTAGCAAAGCCCCCACTGAGTTCAGTACCCAGTACCACAAAAGAAAGTGGCAATTAAAAACCTTAAATTAAGCCGGGCGTGGTGGCACACGTTTGTAATCCCAGTACTTGGGAGGCGGAGACTGGAGGATCCGGGTTCATGGCCAGCCTCAGCTACTTAGTGAGGCCCTCCGCAACTTCGTGAGACCCGGTTTCAAAATAAAGTACAAAAAATAGGGCTAGGGGTGTAGCTCAGAGGTAGAAAGCCCCTGGGTTCAATCCCCGGTACCGCAAAAAAAAAAACCCTTAAACTATGTTAGAAATTATAATAAAAATGATTATTAATGAAGAAATTATAATGAACATTAGAAAATACTCAGAAGTAAAAATATATGAAAATAATACATAACACTTGTTGGAAACATTGGAGAAATGGAAAAGTATTTGCTTAAGTATTTCTCTTAATACAACTAAATGAGAAATTAAGAAGTTAGAAAAAGAAAAATCAAATGCAAAGAATGTTAATATGAAGAAATAATGACAAAAAGGTATTACTGAAATAGAAATCCAATATTAGAGAAAATCAATAAGGCCAAACCACTAATTTGAAAAGAATGGCAAAACACAAAATCCTCTGGAATCAAAGTGGAAAAGAAGACCATATTTATAATAAGAAAAAGCATAATTTCAGTTTTATTAGATCTTAGAAGTATAGAAGAATATCATAATTTATTCATGTCATTAAATTTGAAAATTAGGTGAAATGGACATATTTTTAGAAAAGCAAGACATTACTAAATCTGACTCCAAGGAGAATTATAAAATGTGACATAACAGAATAAATAGTTTTAAAATTTTCCCATTCGAGGAAAAAATATGCTTCCAAGAAGAAAAAAAAATCTTATTAAGAAAAAGAAACAGGGAAAAGAAAGGGGAAGGAGGTAAACCAAGTTGTTTTATCAGGAAAAGTCTAAACTTGGCTTCGTTCACAGAAGTGGAAAGGTTAAAACCCAGCAGGCTTACCGATCTTGATGCAAGAAGGTGGGGCTTTTGCACTCTCCTGTTTGTTGGCCACACCTGCGTAGAGGGCCTGATTTCCTAGCCATCTCCAAGTGTGCCAGCTATGGTCCAGCACTCCAGCAACCAGGTGGTGAAACAGCCAGGAAAGGGGATGTGAGCAGAGGACCAAAAATATGTTGAAAAAAGTGTTCTCACCAGTCATCATCTTCTCAAATTTCATGGATGAAGATCCAGAGCAATGTGTCATCTGTATTCTGGAGAAGATCCCTAATTTTAAGTAGTATCAGGATGTTTAAGGGAAATGTATCTCTAGAGGGAATCAAAATAAATGTAATTGATGTTTCTCTTAGAGAGAGATGTACATCAGAAAATCATCTTCCTGATGATTTCTTCAAATGCATCCGAAGGGCCTAAATGGACTTATGAGATTTTGAGTATGAGTTTAACAGATTGCATCCCTCCTATAACCTGAACATCACTGATACACATGTAACTGAATGGTGAAATGAGACTCCTTTATTTCAACTTCAAGTGAGAACATGATGTTTGAGAATGAAAGAAATGGTGACATTTCCCCTATCTTCCAAAAGTGTATGCCAGAATTGTAAAGGAGTTACCACAAAAGTGGTAGGGGACCCTTCATCCAATATCCACAGGCAAATAGTAAAAGGTTGAAGTCAAATAGCAAGCACCTGGAAGACAAATACTTTTGGAGAAAAAATCTGGGAAATTGTAAAAGTTTTCTAGTCTCCTCTCTTTTAAATAATTACTCAAACTCTACCCATGAGAAACAGAGCTAAATTTTTAATTCAAGACCACTGAGAAGGAGTTAAGGCATAACTGAGAGCCTGTGTGTGTGGGCCCAGAGGGAACATAGGCCAGTGCAGCAGCAGATATGTGCTCATCCCACCCAGCTACAGACAAGCTTCACCCCGTGCATGCACACTGCAGATGAATGTGCATCTTGTGCATGCGCACTGCATATATTAGGTGCAATGACTAAGCAAAGTGTAACATGCATGCACAATGACTAAGCAGAGTGTAATGCACATGTATACACCATACTGACATGAACATGCACCATTTTGCCCAGAACCCTATATAAGGGATGGCCCCGAGAATAAAGTTGCTTTTTTCTGTTTGTTCTCTTCTGGATGGTAGCTCCGTGTGCTTTCTTCATCCTGGGGATCTCACCTCCTTCAACCACAGCTGACCCCTGACAATTGGTGTAGTCATCAGGATGCAGTGTGTGCCCCCAGCACCCCTCTGGAGGCGCAGCCCTGGGACAAACAACCCAGGGTGGAGATGTGTTCCCCAGCCTTCCTGTGATTCCCAGTAGTAGCATATCTGGCAGCATGGACCCTGCCAGAATATTGGGGCATGCATCCTGCCAGAATATTGGGATAATGTACATACCCAGCTGGAAAATGTTCAGAAGGCTCTGAAGGTAATAGAACCTAATGTCCCAGTAGCACACCAAGAGGCAGTTATACTGGTGGCCTGGATGTTCCTGGTGGTTTTGTGACACACCACCTGTGCCTTTCTCCCAGACTAGGGACTCAGCTGGGGTACACAGTTAGCAATGGAACTGACTAACCTGAAGCTGCATGTGGAATTGACTATTTACTAGTTACCCTGCAATGTGACAGTTTGAGGTGCCCCAATGATTTTGGGAATTGGACATTTGCCTCCTAAGCAATATGATGTGTATATATCCCCCATAGCTGAGTACATCCTGGGGGTGGACATATTACAGGGATTGACTGTGCAGATAACTAAGAGTTCTGGCTATGAGTGAGGGTAGTAAAGACTAGAGGACATCCCCATCATGCTCCCTTACATCTCTCCCAAGCCACAAGGATTGTGAATGTACACCAGTGCAAGTTACCAGGGCGACATAAGGAATTTGGACAAATGATACTAAAGCTAGAAGAGGCCAGTGTATGCCTGACTCATAGCCCACTCAACTCTCCCATGTGGTCAGTATGAAAACCTAACAGTTCCTGGCACATGACAGTGCACTATTGGGAGCTAAATAAAGTGGCATTGTCCTTGCATGCAATGGTATCCAACATTTCAGAGTTGATGGATCATCTATTGCATGAACTGGGACAGTTCCATTATGGCGTAGTCTCTTGGCGGAAGCCTGAGGCATGTCATGGTCAGTTGGCACAGGATTTAGCCTCTTGGTGGAAGCCTGAGGTTGTAAGGTTGTACCATTGTACTGATGATGTTATGCTAACCTCTGATTCTCTTACAGAGTTAGAACAGCTGCATTCAGTCTCCTAGCCATACTACAGGCAGCCTATCGATGAGGACAAGGTCCACGGAACTTGGTATTCAGTCAAATTCTTGGGAGTTGTGTGGTTGGGCAAGACAAAGGTGATACCCGAAGCAGTGCTAGATACAATATAAGCATATCCTTGACCAAGAAAGGTCAAACAGTTACAGGTACTGGGTCAATGATGGTGCAGACCACCTACCCTAATGAAGGTTGGCCAAGGTCCTGGATTTGGGTCCCCCAGACAGGGATAGCCCAAATTGCCACTCTGACCAAGTGGGGGTGCATATTTAGAGCAACAGGCACAGTTTTCTAGTAGCCCTTTGAGCAGCTACATGCTTTGCTGAGGCCAATATAGTTCTGAATAATAGCCCCCTCAAACCCCATGGAAGTGGGAGATACCCCAAGTCCCTATGAAGAAGGGAGAGCCCCTATACCAGCAGAAACATGGTATACTGATGACTCCTATTGTGGGTAGCCACCCACATGGGCAGCTGCTACCTTATAGCCCACCATGGAAACATTTTAGTATAAAACTGGTGCCAGATGCTCCAGCCAATGGATTGAGCTCCAGATGTTCTGGTTAGTACTCATGAAGGACACTGGACCCTTGCATGTCTGTACAGATAGTTGGGCAGTCTACCATGGGCTAAACTTGTGACTGCACCTATGGGCAGCACAAAACTGGTTGATTGGGCACTGCCCATTATGGGGCAAGGATATGTGGGAGGACCTGTGGAAATGGGGCCTGCAGGAAGGAGCTACTATTCATCATGTTCTGGGGCATAGACCTTTACAGACCCCTGGTATTGATGCTGCCAATGCTCTAGCACAAGTCCAGCACAAGCAGCCCGAATGATTGAACACTTCAAA
This sequence comes from Glis glis, assembly GCA_004027185.1. Lineage (NCBI taxonomy): Eukaryota > Metazoa > Chordata > Mammalia > Rodentia > Gliridae > Glis > Glis glis. The sequence goes on from PVJS01052077.1 coordinate 5,670, forward strand.
AGACTCCTGAAGGAGTAGCAAAGGCCTTGGCCCCCATTGGAAGATTGGAAGAGGCAGCAGTCACAAGTGCCTGTGGCAGTGCGGCTTTTAAATGAGCAATAGTGCTGCATTGGGCAGGCCCCTTTAATAAGATAATAGCAGGAATTCCCTGTACTTTGAAGGTAACAGGGAGCTCAAAAAACTCCCAGGTATGACCAGAGGTGAGGGAAGAAGTTTTCTTACTCCTGCACCTAAAACCTTTGCTCCAAGGTGGTAAGATGTCTGGGAGTGGTCCTGGCATGTGCAGAAGCCATGGGTTGCACTCCTAGAGCAATGGGGCCTGGGACAGAAGGCCCAATTGCAGCTGGACCCTTAGATAGCTGCCTGGCCCTGCCCGGTATGGGTCATGCTTCCCCCATGGATGGAAGGCACAATTTTGAAAGACACACAGGTCAGGAAACTATAACCTGTTCCCTTGTATTCTGTGGAAAATGTTCTCAAGACGAGTATGTTGCCTGCATCCTTCCAGAATGGAAGGACTTACCTATACTGGTCTCTCTTTCTGCCCTGGTCTACTATTCAGTGTAATGGCAGGGAATAGCCTGCTTTCCTGAGCACACCTTTGCAAGACTGTACACCATCCCCCATTGCTGAGTTTGCACCGAGCTACCAGTAGAGACAGCTGAAGGTCTCCTGTGGTGAATCGCCCCCATTACTGCAGACAACTGGAATACCTTATGAATCTGAAACCCCAGCAGCCCAGAATGGGATGCATAACACTGCATGATAAAGGACTTGTGCTGAGACCATAATAATGCCTCCCCCCACCTTGTTGTTGGGATATGCTATAGAAAATGGGTCGGGCTGGTTAATAGGGGAATATATAGAGCTTGTAAGCATAGCACCTTTTTTGTACAGAACAGGTAAACCAGTCTGTGACCAATCAAATTGTTGGATGGTTGTCCCAAGAACTATGTTAGCTCTGTTTATTCCAAAGGGTGGTACTATAAATGTAAAGCAACAGGTAGAAGCCTTAATCCAACATGTGGCAGAAGCTTTAAATACATCCTGATGGGCTCTTTCCCTTTTAATTGTCAAAACCACCCAGATGTGGAAGGTGGTTTTGCAGAATAGAATGGCGTTAGATATGCTCACTGCTGCACAGGATAAAACATGTACATATAGAATGTTGTGTGTATATCCCAGACCACCTGCAGCAGGAATAGCAAGCCTTAGAGGAAATGGATGCAGAGGTACAGGGTATTCAGGCCTAACAGGAGAACTTGCTTACAACCTGGTGGAACTCACTGGGGTCCTCCTAGAGATGAGTATTGATTATCCTTGCCTGTGTGGATGGAGGAATAATAGTTATCTGTTGCGCCCTCTGTTGCTGTTGTAGTCTTTGGGCTCAATGTAATGCTCTCTGGGTCAAGTCATGTACCACCACCCTGTAGGGGCTGGGGTATGGAGACTGTTAATGGTCAGTATTCTCACAATCATAATCTAAAGACCTGACCACATAACTTAAAGGAAAGAATATTTGTTTTCTTATGGTTTCAGGCTCAGTCCATGTGAGGCTGGGGACCACGGATCTCAGGGCATGGCGGTAGGAGGTAAAGAGAGGGAAAGCACAAGGGCTGTGTTCCTCACATCACGGAGGTCAGAAGCAAGAGAGAGTGCAGGGTGAAGAGGAACCATATAATCCCCCAAGGCTGCATCCCCAGGGACCCACCTCCAGCCACACCCTACTGACCTGGGTCATCACACATCCAGTGGATTTACCCACTGCTGGGATTAAAACCCTCAAGACTCAATTATATCAATTCCAAACACCAATTTATGAGTTCTTCAAGGGGACATTGTATATCTAACCACAATAGGGGCCCAGAGGGAGTATAGGCTGGTGGCATGGACAGGACCTCACCTGGCCCACACAGTCATGGATGGGTGTGCATCTCGTGCATGCACACTGTATATAGTTACACGCAATGACTAAGCAAAGTGTAACACACATGCGCACATCACACTGATGTAAATGTGTGCCATTTTACCTGGAACTGTATATAAGAGATGGACCAGAGAATAAAGTTGCTGTTTGCAGTTTGTTCTCCTCCAGGTGGCGGTTCCACATGTTTTCTTCATCCTGGAAATCTCACCGTCTACCACCACATCTAGCCCCTGACTAGCCCCTGACACTGTGTTGTAATTAATAGAATTAGAGATATGGTAGACTATTATCTTATTCCCAATTAGGAAATCTAGACAACAGAAGAAGCATGACTCTGAATCAGAAGAGCAGATAAATAAAGACACTTGGAGCAAACTGTCCTAGTATCACCTGCAGAGAAAAGATGTGTGATTCCAGAGGCTCCAATGTGAATGGCCAGAGACAGCCTAGGGCCATATGAAGTGGCACTCTGCTCAGGACAGTCATGAGTAGCAGCATTGGCCTCCACCAAATGAGTCCACGTGGAGAACACTTAAGAACTGAGCACTGGGGGCCTAAGGGAAAAACTCATCTCCATTTCCCTCCATCATGAGGGTTGGAGTTGGAAGTTCCCAAAAGATATTTGTTTATGGGTTTTTATGTTTTGCTTTTTGTTTTGAAGTCTACAAAAGTAGTCCAAGAGATCAAAAGCCATCTTTAAATATCTCTCAAGCATAAACCTTGTCTCCTATATTACTCTTCTCACCTTGGAAAAACACTGAAGGGATCAGAAAACAGACAACTGAATGGGGAGAATAGAAGCTGTAGCTAGCAAAAACAAAAGTATCTTAGTACACTCTCCTCCATCTCCTCACAGCTTCCGTAATTAAAGAAATTATGCCATTATGCCCCACACAGGGTATTTAAATTTTTAAATAGTGTTATTTTGAGATTAAAATCACCTGAAGTACAAAAAAGAAAATATAGTTTAGGGAATCTGGTGAAGATTTTATCAAAAGTGTAAGGAAGAAATGTTATATATTCTACAGAGTAAATTTAAATATAAGGGGCCATTAAGACAGAAAAAAATTATTTGTATCTTAACAGTATCTTCTTATTTAATAAAATAGTATTGTTGAATTGTGTTGCCCCCAAATTCATATGTTAAACTTCTAATTCCCAGTACCCTCAGAATATGACTTCATGTGGAAATAAAATCCTTGCAGTTACAATTAGTGAAGATCAGCTTTAATAAAGACTGGTGTCTTCATTAAAGACCGTGTACAAGAAGAAGCCTGTATGAAAGTAAAAATGACCATGCCTAAGAGAAATCTAGAACACAGTCTTCTCTAACGGCTTTCAGGAGGAACATGTTCTACTCTGCTTAGATTCCTATAACAAAATTTCATAGACTGGGTAATTTCAACAACAGGAACTAACTTCTCACACTTCTGGAGGCCTGAAGTTCAAGATCAGGGTTCAGCACGGTTGTGTTCTGATGAGGGCTTTCTTCCTGTCTTGTAGACAACTGTCTTTTCACTGAGTCCTCACATGGTGGAGAGAGAGAAGTAGTTGAGTCGGTCTCTTATAATTGTTATAAGGATACCAATCCCATTATAGGGGCCCCACCCTTATGATTTTATCCAAACCTAACTACTTTCCAAGCACAACACCTCAGATACCATTACATTAGGTGTTAGGGCTTCGACACATGTCTGTTTGTAGGGACACTGCTTTTAGTCCATAACAGAAGCAACCCTTCTAAGACCTTGACTTCAGAACTCTAGTCTGCAGATCTATAAGATCTGTGGTTGAAGCTACCTAGTTCATTATGGCAGCCATAGTTAACAAATAGCCATCCACAGATGTGATTATTTTTGTTTTCATTATTAACTAAATAATTTTAGCTATTTTACTTTTTATTTTTTAAGATATTGTCTCTTGCTATGTTGCCCAGGCTGTCATCCTCAAACCCCTGGACTCAAGAGTTCTTCCTGCCTCAGCCTTCATAGTAACTGCAGGCATGTGCAACTGTGTCCAGTTAATTTTATTTTTTAATCATTGGAAACTTTGGCTCAACAATTTTCATCATTTTTTCAATGATTAAAATGATATTTGTATTGCTTAACCTTTATGAGTTTCAGGTTTTCACTTGAAAGTAAATTCAGATTGTTTGGCAATCATACTTAAAATCCTCTAGAGGTTTCAAATGCAGCAACAGCAACAATATTAAAATTATGCTCTTTAGTAGTCTATGAATCCCATGTAAACTGGATATTGCCTATATCTCTAAGTTCAATTTCTTCTTGCCCTTTCCTGTACATTCATTATCTGTAGTTCCCAAACAATTCAAGTTCATTCTGTTCTCTAAACTTTTTCAGGTAACTTTGCTTCTCTTATCTTTTGGTCCCAACCACCATAGCTAATAAAATCTCATCTTCCACCACTGGTAACTCTGCCTCATTACACTGTTTTATCCTTTTCTTTTCATTTAATTTTACCTGATATAATCCTAATGATTTCCTTAATGTCTCCTCTCTCTCCTAAAATTTCATCTTGAAGAGAGGGACTATGTCATTTTTATTTATCTCTTTCCTACATCCCTTTTATCCCCGAGCCCTTCCTGCATTCATAACACAAAATCCATAGCTCTTGAATTACATATCCAACATAAAAATTGAACATTTATTCTTCTGTGTTTACAATGCTTTATAAGTCATGACTGCTCGGACCATGATCCTGAAACTGTTGAGAAAACAAAGATAACATTGGTAAAATGCTTAATTTATACATTAATGAAAAATATTATACATAAATAATTTTTAAATAGAGTCAGCAAACTTTGGTTAAGTAAAAATAGTTGGAAAGTCCATCTTTTGCTGTTACTGTAAAAGTTTTAAAAATTTATAATCCATATCTTTGTCTATTCAAAAAAGAAAAAAAGACTTGACGTTATAACATTGAAGAAATGTTTCTGACTGCAGTTTTTAATATTTATTTATGAACATACACAAATAATTAGAATACAATAGGCTTATTGTACTAATGAATTTATGTGAAAAATACATGTTATAGGAGAAGGATCATAGATTTCTTCAATCATAAATCCTCTTAAACATGTTAGTTCTGCTAAGACTAAACCCAGTACTAGAGGAAGGAGAGTCTTATGGTCAGATATAGAATGCTCCCTGAAGAGCTCATTTATTAATTTTCAGGGTTGATGTAATTAAGTCATGAGATTTGTAATCTCAGCAGTAGATAAATCCTTTGCAATGTATTTATCTGGGTGGTAAACTGGGCCAGTGGGGTGTGGCTGGAGAAGGTGGGTTCCTGAGGGTGTGGCCTTAGGGAGTGTGCTGGTGTCTTTGAATCCCCTTGCTTGTTTGCTGTCTCTCTTACTTCTGGCCTCCATGACGTGAGAGCCAAGCCCTGCGCTCTCCCTCACTCCCCTTACTGTCACCATGCCCTGAGATCCGCAGTCCTCAGTCTCATGTGGACTGAACCCAAATCTCCAAGAAAACTGTGAGCAAATATATCTTCCTTCCTCTAAGTGTACAGTCAATTATTTGGATTATAGCAGTGAGAATTCTGACTAAGAGAGCTTGTCCAGAGGATCACAGCACACACTTGAGTGATCTCCAGTCACTTTAAAAAGTGTCTAGTACTCTTTCTGGCACTCTGCTGACCTAATGCCTTCTGAAGCATACAAGGCACACAGACAACCATTCTGTACTCCCTTGGGGTATCTCAGTTCATCCCTATCAAGCAAGAATTCCCAAATTTGATCCATTACCATTCCAGAGCCAGGACCTACACTGGAAATTGCTGGAAACCAAGCTCTTGGGCTATAGTTCTGAATTGAATGTCATGCCTAACATTTCCCTGTTGTAATTTGTTTCTTGAAATTAAAGTTATTACAAACTGCCAGGGGCCTCCAGTAAAGCACATGGTGACTTGGAAAATTATCTGTCTATACTACTGTGTATGTACTGTGTTTTCATGAATATTTGAACAAAATGCAGGAAACAGTAAAGGAATCCATCCTAAGATCTAGCTAAATGGCCAACTGTACATTGCCAGTCTCAAGGTGGCATTTTGGCATGAAACTCAATTTTCTCTTAGAATAATTTGCATTGGGATTATGGTCTAAGTGTTCTCAAAGTGTCTAAGCTATAATTCTTTATGAGACTGCACTTTGGCATTTAACTATAGCATATGCAAGCCTAACTTACGGGCTCTGTCTTTACGTTTATCCAAATTCTCTACATGATGGCAGCCAACTTTTAATGAAAAGCATTGCTTCACGACATGATTTACTTGCTCTGTGAATTTTTTTTCTAGAGGGATTTTGCTTTACATTAAATATGAACCCAACTTTTGCTAAGACTTCTGCTGTCGATTAAAATCCTTTTTGTAAACCTCCAATCTTCCAAAACACGCAGATCTATGAAAAAATAAAATGATAATTAATATGACTTGTTTTGCTTGATTCTATAATAACTGCTTAGACTATACACAATTACCTTCTGTTTTTTTGAAACTTATATTTCAAAGTCCATTGAATTTGTATCCCTCATGGTAAACCAAGCAATACTGAAACAAAGCATGTCAAGACAAAGAGAATAAGAAAAAAGAAGAGAAATGTTAAATAGAAAAAAAATAATTAGAGAAAACCAGTGGAGGAATAGAGAAAAGGAAGGCCCCTAGAAACTGCAGAAGCTGCATTATCTGTATATAATGTGGCTCTAATACTACATTGGTCAGCAACTATAATGTAAAAGGTAATGTGTAAGAGTTTTTATATGCTTTTCAGAACTATAAAGGGAGTGTGAGTAGATTTTAAACATTTTGATTAGCACCACAAAGATTTTAATGCTTTATTTAAACAGTTTGCTATAGGGCAAACACATTTGGTAGACAAGTAAAATGAAAGCATGGGCATCAGTTTCTCTGTTTTCTATTAAGTAATGTTGCGAAGTAAGCAGAAGTTGGATTCAGATATCAGATAATTATCTCCACACTGTGTGTCACAGTAAATAATTTTAATTGGTTTAACTTCAGGGACCATTACTGGCCTAATTAGAAACATGAAAAGGCTACAAGTATTAGGAAATATCCTGAAGGAATGAGAACATTAGCAATTCTGTCAAGCCATTTTTAAAATAAGTACACAGTAGCAGCCACATTTCAGTGAAAGGCAGGGTACTTGAAAGGTGCTTTTAGGAAAACAGTGCTTGTGAGTTTGTAATAAGAGAACTGTAATAGGAAGCACAGAAATTGGGTAACAGGCTGACATGTATGCTATTTTTGTGCTAAAAACATTGTAATCTTGTTCTGATTGCTGTTTTTAAAAGATGCAGGTTAATACTTTTGAAGTAAAGGAACAATAATTGAGGCTGGGTAAATCCATATCAAGAATAGATTGACTTACTGAAAGAGCAAAGGGTCTTTGAGTAGATAGTTATACCGAAACACCTTCAGCATGTGGGGAGATGTATTCAGTGAAGAACTACATCGCGAGTTTATTATGATCTTTTTTTCACTCCAGTTTCCAAAATTCATGAGAAACGCATGACTATTATTCTGTGAAGCAAACACATATGCTATGCTTACTGCATTGTATGACATAGTTCATATTTAGAAAATAGCTGTATTCTGAATGAAAAGTGAGATATTGTGGCCATTAAGTCACAGATGATGCTAAAATTTTTTTCATACTTTCAAACACTAAGATACCTAGTTCAATGAGTAAAATCTTTATATCATATATGTCTAGAATTCCTTAAGATGCTTAAATGAACAAATAATACCATGAGCTTTTAAGTAATGGTTATGTAGAAAAATTTTGTTCTTTTTTTATGTTTTTATTGGTGCATTGTAGTCTCACATCACAATGAGTATCAGTTTGGTGTTAACATACATGCACACAGCTCTTGGTGTCCCTCTCCCCTGCCTCCCCCCCCCCACCTCCCCACCACATGTAGCACTGAGAATGATGTTGGTATAATCTCATATATACACATTGTTTATGACAGTAATTCCATAGATTCACTTCTTTCTTACCCTTACCCTTCCCTTGTACCCCTTCCCTTGCACCACTGAGGGTTCTCCTTTGTCATTCGAGTCCCTTTTGTGTCCCCACTACTCCCTAAATTGCGCATATTAATGAAA
>PVJS01052078.1:0-13746 GCA_004027185.1 Glis glis
AGGAGTATTTGTAAGTAGAAGATGGAGGCAAAAAGAGCATCGCAGCCATGTAATGTAGCAAAGATTTGATTGCCTATTGCTGGCTTTGAAGATGAAGGAAAGGAGGCCAGGAGGTAAGGAATGTGGTTAGCCTGTAGAAGCTGAAAAGTACAGGTAATAAATTATTCTGCGGAACCTCCAGAGAGGAATATATACCTGCTAACACCTTGATTTTGGTCTAGTGGGTACTATGTCAGACTCACACTCCAGAATTATGATAATGAATTTTTGCTGTTTTACATCACTAAATTAGTGGCAACTTATTACAGTAGCCATAGGAAAATATACAGAAACCATGTCCTAAAACTTCACTTTTTCCATCCAATTTATGTAATGAACACTAGTATAAAGCACTGTGCAGATAATATGGGGTCCATAAGGATGAAACATTTTAGAACCATGATCTTTAAGAACTTACAGTCTGCTGGGTGTGGTGGCGCACGCTTGTAATCCCAGTACTTTGGGAGGCGGAGACCGGAGGATCCGGGTTCGCGGCCAGCCTCAGCGCGCATGCACGCGCGATCGATCAATCGATCGATCGATATCTCTCTCTCTCTCTCTCTCTCTGTCTCTCTCTGTCTCTCTCTCTCTTCCTAGTGAGGCCCTCCGCAACTTCGTGATACCCGGTTTCAAAAATAAAGCATGAAAAAATAGGGCCGGGGGTGTAGCGCGGAGGTAGAACGCCCCTGCATTCAATCCCCGGTACCGCAAAAAAAAAAAAAAAGAACTTACAGTCTAACTACATGAGCCTTTGCATAGTTTCATGTATGCTATGAATCTGTGCAATTTTATTGGTGACCAATTAGCCCCTTCTTCTTGTTCTTTTGTTCCTTTTGAATGAAAATGTCTGTCTGATGCTTGTCCTACCAATGTATTTAGGAAGTAAATAACTTGTTTTGATTTCACAGGCTCATAGCTGGAGCAAATTTGCCTTAGGATTAACCCTGCTTTTAGTCTCGCCCATATGACTTAAATCTAACTCTGGACTTTGGACTTTTGATACTGATATTAGTTAAGGTCTTTGGATTTATTGAGATAGAATGAATGCACTCTCTATGTGAGAAGGACATGAGTTGGGGGGACCAGAAACAGAAACCCATGTTAAAATTTTAATTGCCACTGTAACAGTATTGAGATTATTAGATCAGCTAGGAGCTGTGGCATAGGCCTATAATCACAGTACCTAGGAGGCTGAGATAGGAAGATTGAAGGTTTGAGGCCAGCTTCAGGGACTTAGCAAGACCCTCAGTAACTGAGCAAGACCCTGTTTCAAAATAAAAAACAAAAAGGGCTGGGGGTATAGTTTGGAGGTAGGATGCCCCTGGGTTCAATCCCAAGTGCCAAAATCTCCCTAAAGCAACAACACAAAAAATTATCATTAGTTCATGAGGGCACCATACTCATGAATGAATTAAGGCCTTTGTCACAAGAATAGGTTAGTTATCATAGGAGTGGGCTCCTGATAAAAGGTTGACTTCAGTCTGATTTTTCTCTTTGTTGCTCAAGCATGCTTCTCACCATATGATACCCTCTGCCATGTTATGATGCAGCAAGAAGGCCCTCTCCAGATACCAGCACCATGTTCTTGGACTCCCCAGCCTCCAGACTGTAAGAAATAAATTTCTGTTCTTTAAAAATTACCTGGTCTTAACTGGGAGTGGTGGCACACACCTGTAATCCCAGTATTTGGGAGGCTGAGACAAGAGGATCACAAGTTCAAGGCTAGCCTCTGCATCTTAGTGAGACCCTGTTTCAAAATAAAAAATAAAAGCTAGGCATGGTGCTGCACACCTGTAATCCCAGTACTTGGGAGGCTGAGACAGGAGGATCACAGGTTCAAGGCCAACCTCAACCACTTAGTGAGGCCCTCTGCAACATAGTGAGACCCTGTTCCAAAATAAAAGAATAAAATAGGGCTGGGATAGAATGCCCCTGGGCTCAATCCCCAGTTACTTCCCACACACACAAATTATGTGGTCTCACATGCTGTTATAGCAGCAGAAAATAGGCAAATACAATATCCGATTTTGTGCTATACTGTATCCCTTATCCAGTGTGTCTTAGGTCACTGTTCGGGAAGAATTATATAATACTTAGGTTTAAGAAAGTATTTATAAATATCTAAACATCAGGTTCTCCTCCTTCTTGTTCTCAGCATTTTTTTGTGTGGTGATAGGGATCAATCCCAAGACCTTGCACATGCTAAGCCACATGCTAAGCACATGCTCTACCACTTAGCTACATGCCTGGTCATTTTTATCTTATTTTATTTTATCTTATTTTATTTTAAGATAGGGTCTTGCTAAATTTCTGAGGCTGGCCTTGAACTTGTGACCCTCCTGCCTCAGCCTACCAAGTAGTTGGGATTACAGGTGTTCACCACCATGTCCTTCTTATTTCCAGCATCTTGTTCTATAGGTTCTCAAAATCATAAGGCTACATCTTTGGGTAAGCAAGTCAAGTCAGTGGGTGCTCAGGTGCCTCTTGCATGAGCTCTGCAGTGGCTCAGAAAGCCCATTTCCCCATGTAAAATTAGGTATTTGAGTTTAATTGCTTTATATATAGGTAAGAAATATGTATGATAAGAGAAATATGTATATATATATATACAGAAGCACACATGTAGATATATAGTTTTATATACAAACAAATATTTGTGGTTATTAATATATTATATTAAGCAAACAGGTGCAAAATAACTTTTAATATAACTCTGGGCTTCAAAGGGTCAGGAAGGAGAAATTAATCATGTAGAAAAGAAATACTCTTGATTAGGAAAAAAGAACAGGGACAGAAACTGTAGGTGGGTGAATCATATTTATGATTTGTCTTTTTCTGTCCTTCAAGCTTACAACAAGAGATAGATATAGCATCATGGACAGATAAGACATAAAGAATCAGCAAATCTAAAATATTGGAAATCAAGCTGAGATTAAATAGTGGTTAATGGCTGAGTTTAGTATTGCAACCACAGTAATTTGCTTCAACAGTAGTCTGTTTGGCCAGTATGTTCTGTAAGACTACAAAGAAGAGTAAGACCCAGTTCTTGTCATCAAGTAATTTTCAGTCTAGTGCTTTGGTATAGTTACTCATATAACTCCAGTGCAAAATCCAATACAGGGGCTTTTAGAACTATAGGGCCGTGTTTTGCAGAGAGAAAGAGAGAGAGTGTGATCAGACTCATTTTGGAAGGAGCAGTGGAAAAGCAAAAAAGTCTCAGTGTGGGAGAAAATATTCAAATGGATCTAGATGGATGAATAGTTCAGTATAAACAATTGACATGACAAAAAGCCAAAGACAAAAAGCATAGTACTGGCAATGTGTGGACTTTTGGGGAATCACCATTAATTTGATTATTCATTCATTTAGGTCTCTGCTCTATGAAATTGGTTCTATTCTGTGGTTACCATGGAATAAAGGAGTATTTGATTTAAGCATATCTCTAGTTTTAATAACAGAAATGCAAATTCTATATTTTCCTCAAATGATCAAGGTACAATATTCTAAACTGGATAGAGGAGAGTAAATATGTTAATTAAAAGAGTGCACTTAAGTCATTCTGTTACAAAGGTATCATTACTGCATCTTTAATGGATCCCCTGTTTTCTGAGTAATTGTGAACAATCCTCATTTATACATCAAATAAGTTGTCTTCACCATGACAGGCACTTTGGGGACATAGACATGAAACAAAACTAAGTTTCTTCCCTCAATAAGGTCAGAGTCTTTTGAGAACTATCATAGTATTTATTATGTCTTTTGGAAACTCATCTTCCTCATCTCTGAAAATGGATCTTGGAATGCTTCCCATACATGAAGTTAAGGAGAAACTTAAATTACTGAAAGTGAAAGAACAGTTAAAATGTATGAAAAGCTATGTAAGTGTTCAGTTATGTAGTCATATGAATCTGGCTATTATACCTTACTCTTATTTTTTTTATCTTCATTGCTTAGAGTGGTCTCCCAGACCAGGCTGAACTGTTCTAAGTCCCTTTCCTCTTGTCTGCAGCAGTGATGAGTCAAAAGAATGACCTAACTCTCACACTTTGGCCTGGTTCTCTGACTCTGGGATATAAGTAGTATTTCTAAAGCAAGCAGGTTTTTACCCAATTGACCCATTGGGAAAATGGTCTTAGCTGGGAGCACTCAGGCATCTGAATATCCAGTTTGAGTGCTTTCTGCTGGAACCCCTGAGCAGTCTTTGTTTCATCAATTTGCAAATGCTCTCTAAAGTGAACCTTGTTAGGATCTTTAGTTGATGTCTTTTCTTCCAAGTACAATGCGCAGGAGCAAACTGAAAACTTTCAGAAATCTATACATGGATAACTTTTACTGAAAAATATTGCTGTTAATATAAAAGCATCCACCTAGGAGTAATGGGACAAAGGCCAGTTTACAGCTTACTGCTTTTAGAAGAAGGGGGAGTGGGTTTTTGAAATTGATTGCTCGGTTCAACACAATTTGTACTAAGTTTGCTTCTCAATTGGACTTGTGACAGCTTTCAGCTATGTTTGAAACACCAGAGAAATTTCTCTTTTGTCCCTTGAAGGGGAAGTAGCTAAATTGATTTCAGCTATTTGTCTGGAAAACTGTTTTGCTGTCTGGAAAACTATCTCTCTAGATGCATAAAACACCCTTTTTTTTTTATAAAGACAAGGCCCTGGGCCATGGCTACCTTCTGTAATTATGAAGTGCACAATATTTATCAGCAATAAAAATGTAGTTTCTTGTTGGAAATATTCTTGCTGAATTGCAGCTATTTATCATTATTTCTAAATAAAAAGCTCTGAATGGGTTGTGACAACTGCCAGACAGTTGTTATTTAAATAAATTAAATAAATAAATAAAGCATCCCAAGAATTATGATTATATATTTCAAATAAGTGTTGGTTCAGGTAGCTAGAATAATCCTGAGCACTGGTCTTCCCTCATAGCCTGCACCTGGGGAAGTTGAGTGACAGCTCTTGAGGGAGGGGACGAACCTGCTTAAAGTGTCACTGCTCCAGGGTTATATAGGAGACAGAAAGAGCACAAAGGTTGGATGGCTGGAAGTAACTTTCCTATTTCCATCTAGTAGGTAATGAGTAAATTGGGAGAATCTTCATGTGCCTCTTTATATGACTAGAGACTAATATCTTGAGAAGTGATATCTAATTCAAATATAAAAAGAGAGCTTCTTTTTGCACATCTGGGGTGCTTTAATTTCTTAACTGGATTCTAGATTTCTTGTAAAGGTATTTCGGTCTGTATATCATTGTTATATGGTATTTCTCTAGAGGAACAAAGGCTCAGACTTCCTTCTCTGTCATCTTGCTCCTACATAGTTTTTTCTTTTTAATGTGGGCTAAGACAAACAAGAAGTACATGCAGAAAATTAGTACAATATCTGCCTGGTAGAGAGTAGGAACTTTACAAGGAGAGCTATTTGAATGGAGAAAATTGGGGAGCTCTGATTATATGTGTTACTTTGGAAGGAAACACAGAGTGCTTCTGGATGAGCCTCTGAGTGTGGTCCATGGAAATAAGTGAAGACTCTGTGGGAGGGAGAAATTTCTATGCAAAAAAAATTAAACAAATGGCCAAATGAGTCATGAGCACTTACTTGTTTCTATCAAGGAAGGAACTACAAAGATTCCTCTTTAGAGAAGAATCCTCTAAATCCCTCAAAACTATTTGGCAATTAAGTACATATATTGCAGTATCCTCTGATTGTTTTATTACTGAGTAAAAATTTAAACTTAATATAATTTTAAATTTAGTTTAAAGGTGAATATTATAAGTAAAAGTGAGGGAATTTGATATTCAAATGTGCCAGGTTATTCTCATTTTGCCAATTAATTCCGCTAATGGCAATAAATCTCCAAGTCATATATCAAAACTTTTTCCATTATATTTGAGAGTGGATTGGCATGTGATTATAGTGCTATTTTCAATATGAGGTACCATTTTTTCATAACAATTATAATTTATTAAATGCTTATTATATGCTAGACACTTGAAGCATCTTTGCATGTCTTAACTTCATTTAATTCTTATTGCCCTTCAATGAGTAGGTAATATTAAACCTGTTTTTTTTTTTCTGAGACAGGGTCTCATTATGTGCCTAGGCTAGGCTCAAACTTGTGATCCTCTTGCCTCGGCCTCCTGAGTAGCTAAGATTATAGGTGAGTCACCATACCTGGCTTGAACCTGTTTTAACGATGAAGAAACTGAGACCAATGGAGGTTAAATAATTTTTGCGATATCATATGGCCAGAAAAATGTGAATGCATTTCAGAAGAATATTCAAAAGTATTAAATATTTTAAAAGAATATATTGGAGGGAAGGAAACATTCAAATGCAATTGCTTTGCCAGGCTAGGTGAGGTCTGAGATGTGAATTTTTAATCATCTTCATGTTTATAAAGAAAGGCTGTAAGAGAGATACAGTCTTGTTGATTTGTTTAAGGATTCTAGCAAGAAGAAATGGGCTAATGTGGGCTAATAATGGAAGAAAAAACATAAAGAAGGTATCTTATCCCGTGGCCAAACCTCTGGAATAAATGATTCATGGATGATGGCCAGTTCCATACTTGTACATGGGGTTCGGTTGATTTGCTGTAAGCTTGCTCAACTATAAGGGTCAGCTGAGCCAGATTTTTGAAACACAAGGCAGGGGCTAAAGACACAGGAATATGTTTCTGGTTCCAGAATTGTTTCTCTTTCTAGCCATTGCTTTAGAGAGATATATTTCATTGCAGTATTTTCATGTTTCAAATGCATTAACTTGGAGATATATTTTTTGAGTATATATAAAGGTTGATCTTGAGCCTTTGAGGAAAAATAAGGAAAAATTTGGCTAAGATGTGGCACAATAGGATAAAGGTGTTTGATCTGTAATATTAGAATGGAATATGTGTATATGGCATGATATATATTGAGTATACAGATCCCAAACCCATTTTAATAAGTTGAGAATTACCTAGTGAAATACAGTGCATAGTTTCTTCCTTGGGTACAGTGATACTACATATCGAATGAGTTCCAAAAAAGGCAAATGCTTTTTTCAGTTCAATTATCATTACCATAATGTGCAAAGTTACTTATCGATCTTCTATGAATTTCTCTAGTGCTTATAACTGTTGTACCTAGGTGCTTAATGAAACAATTGAACAATGAGATCAATATACCATCCACCTTTCTATGAGCAACCAGAGCTTACTTACAGAGCCATGTCTACATTAATTCTCTAGAGAACGATATGGGCATTTAATAAATGATTAATAACAATGCAGATAACTGTGTATGCATTAAAGAGGACTGGATTGTAACTTTGGATCAATTTTTTGAAATGCTTTCACTTGAAATAGATCTGAAATTAATCTGTGGGAACAGCTATGAACTTCAAATATGGATAACACGTTTTTCATTCAGGTTAAATATGAAAAAATGTGTATTTAACCATTACTATTGCCTTGTTGTGTTCATGGTGTCTATGCCTATTGTTTTTTTGTTTAGACACTTTCTTGAAGTCCCTATCTTTGGACCTGTGGCAGATGAAGCCATACTAGTTTCTCCAGTCTCTTTGAATGACATAGGAGTCTCAGGGATCAGCCTCAGGGGTATCCTTCATAGACTTGTTCTCAACTGTAGTGTTTAGACAGGGGATACCTTTTAAAACTTGAGTTCAAATCTTTCCTTCCTAATCTTATTGTCACCTCCTCTCCCTTGACTCTATAGAGGGAAGAAACCTTGAAGTTCCTGCTACTTGAACCTGACCTCAGCAGATTTTGCTTAACCACTGATTACTTCAGATGGGGTCCTATAAGACCAGAATTTCTTATCTTAGTAGATTCAATGACTCCTTACACAATCTTATCAAACCAAATGAACTACAGCCTCAGAAAAAATGTTCATAATAATCCTAGGTAATTTATAGATTCCCCAAAACTCATGTATGACCCCCCAGGTTAGGAGCCATTATTTTAAATTATCACAAGCTTGAGGACACTTTGGAACTATAGGAAAGTGATATATTCCAAGTTTGTCTGAGTCAAGATAATTTCCACTGAAAGCAAATTTGTATAATTTATCCCATAGTTTGATATTGTCCATTGAAACTGGCATGGGGTAAAACTTTAATACAAAATTGCATGTGAATAACATAGAAGTTTTACTTATGTTGCTAAGATTAAGGTCTGGAATATTTTTCTTTGGAATTGTGGATAGTCTAAATTGGCAGGAATACTAAAGGTAATCTTGAATAATAGCTCATCTGATGCTTGTCTCTTCTGATAATCTGTTTGCTTAGTTGCTTCAGAGTTAGCCATCATGTTTTTTATGTGTGAGAAGGGAGATTATTTTTTAGCTTGAGAACTTAGACATGCCTTCTCTCTACATAAGGAAAATTTAGCCTATTGTGACCTCAGAAGTAAGTTTTTCTCAAAATTGAAAAGAATAAAGGAAGTGGATTCATGTAGTAAGAGAACATTTCTTTTTTCCTGACTTTTTTCTGTCTAGATTCTAAGGTTTGGCTTCTGCAGTTGTTGACATGTCATCATTCTTCTTTTATGATGAGAGATGCTATCAGTTTTTGAATGAGAAATGGAAAATCATTGTTGGAGCAGATAAAGAAAACCTTAGTCACTTACTTACAAAATGCTTTTCTCTCTGTGACAACCAGTGTTCACTACTTAAATTAATAGCATATTTTAAAAATCAGTCTTTTCATACCATGGGTGTTCTAACTCAACAACTTGGATAAAAATGTAGGAAAGAGAACAGAGTATTTCTGATTGTCAGTTCTAGGAATTCTAGTTATACTTTCTGTTTTCTTCACATACGTCGATTCCAAATATCTATCCTTTCACATGTTTTTTTCTCCCTTTTCCTTCCATATTGAAGTGCTTGGAAACCCTTACATTATGTATGAGAAAGGACTAACATCAATAATGTACATGCTAATGAACTTTGACATTTAAAGTTAGTCAACTTGGGAACCAAGATAACCATCCTAGTGTTGTCATTTTTAAAAATAGCTTGAAATTTTGTTTTGAAACTAGTTTATGAGCCACATATATTCTTCCACTCATCAGTGGACTGGATGTACAGTTCTCAACTTGTTTCACATTAGGATTACTTAAGGGAGCTTTAAAGGTATCTTGTCAGGTCCACCCTTAGAGATTCTGATTAATTGGTGTAGGGTATGGTCTAGGGTATTGGAACTTTTACATTTCCCCAGTTGTTTCTAATGTGTAGCCATGATCTAGAACCATTGGGCTGAAGTTTTAATAAGGTTCGTAAGATGCCTAATAGCTTAACTGCCACATAAGGATGGGTTAAAAACAAAATTCACAGTTTACAGATAGTCAAACAGGTAATAGAATAGTTTGTCAGTTAATTTACCATGGGTTTCTAGTTCAGCATGATTTCTCCAGTATAATGGCTAATTTAGCACTCTGTTCTATAAACATTTTACCCAGAAAGCCATTTAACTATCTTTAATAAAAGAGATCTAAAAAGGGAATTTATTTACAAACAGGGTACTTTTATTAGTATGACTTCTAATTGCCCAGGCTTATGTTTATATTTATCATTTTTGAAGAATACTATTTTTGTTCTACACTGTTTTGAGTAAGTGGGTAGTAAAATAATGTATTTTTACTATATAACAACAGTGAAAGGGTTTTTGTTTGATTTTTGACAGACTGAGAGAAGCAGCTAAAAATAATCTTTTTATCCCATGGTCTTAGCTTAGGTGGATTTGAGATTTTGTTACACCTTCATGGTATATGATTTTCCTATAAACAATTTCTGTAAAATGGTAGTTTATTAAATATGTTTTACAAGGTGAGATACTATCTAACACTCCCAAAGTTCTGAATGATTTTACAGAAATGCTTGCTATGGTAAAAACATTTTTAGCGATTTCCCAAATTAAAAAGGTTTTACTTTTAATACATGAATAAACATATTTATTAGATCAATATATTTGATGGAATTAGATTCAGGAGCAAAATCCATTCACTCAGTGATGATTAAAATGTAAAACAAAAGTATAATAACTTACAGATAAGGCGGCTGATAAAAATGTAGTTATAGAAGGGATTAGAGGAAAGTTGACATTATGGCCTATGCTTTTTCCATGGAAAGGTAAACTTTTAAGTAACATACAAAATCCAATGGTAAACTTTCGTACTTATTGATGGCGAACCAGAGAGTCCTTAAGTCCATTCCAGAGGCTGCTGTGTTATGCTCCTGTGGGTGCTACTGACCTTGCAAATCAGAATATTAAAGAGGTATCAATGAATTTCATTATAGCTGCTAAAAAGTACCCATGGGGAACTTTATAATCCTACTTGATAAGCAAGTTTGAGGATCTAAAAGAAAATGCTAAAATACAGGCATCTCCCAACTTCCACAAAGCCTAGTCATTCATAAATTCCATATAATATCAGTGTCCATGCAAAAGTTCAGAAATGACTTTCATATGAAATAAGAAATATTTCCTATATTTTAGAGTGGTAACTATCTTTTAAAATAGGTGTGTTTCATGGATGTACTTCATAGGCCAGTGGCCTTTTTTTGCTTCCTGCCATTCTTTTTAAATATCACAATAACCACTATTGTACTTATGCTAGATTCCAAGCATTGTGCTCTCTATGTTAGACTAAAGATATGGTATTTCTATAATTGACCATTTTTGACTTACCTAAATAGCATATGGTTCAACCTAATACCTAAACTCAATTTATCTCTGTAAACTCAATTTACTATGAGGTAGTAATTATTATCCTCATTTCACAGATGAGGAATCTGAGGCTCAGAGAATTAGTTTATTTTAAATCTAGAACAGGATAATTGCAAAAGGAAGATTTTTAATTTAAATTTTATTGTGTATATTTGGAATTTACAACATGATATTATGGGATATATGCAGATAATAAAATGGTTACTACAGTAAAGGAAATTAACATCCATTATCTCACATAGTTCAGTTACTTTTTCTTTTTATGGAGCTGGGGATTGAACCCAGGGGCATTCTACATCCAGCCCTATTTTATTTTTTCTTTTTGAAACAGGGTCTAAGTTGCTGAGGACCTCACTATTTGCCGAGGCTGGCCTAGAATCTGGAATCCTCCTGTCTCAACCTCCCAAGTACTGAGATTCAAGGCATGCACCACCATGCCTGGCACAGTTACTTTTTTGATGTGATAGAGCAGGTAAAATCTACTTACTCCCTAATATGATACAATTTTTAAACTATAGTCCTCATGCTTGTACATTAGATCTCTAAACTTCTTCATCCTCCATATCTGCTGCTTTATAATCTTTGAAATGCATCTCCCTATTTTCTCTCTTCCTATGTCCTACCCCTAGTAATCACTGTTTTATTCTCTTTCTCTGTATATTAGACCTTCATTGGTTTAGATTCCAAATATAGTTAAATCATGCAATATTTTTCTTTCTTTGTCTGGCTTATTTCACTTAGTATAATGTCCTCCGAGTTCATCCATGTTGTTACAAATGACATTTATGGACTGAGTAATATTCAATTGTACATCTATACTATATTTTTATCCATTTTTATGTTGACAGACACTTTTAAGATGTTTCCATATCTAGTCTATTGTGAACAATGCTACAATGAACATGGGAGTGCAGATATTTTTATGAAGTAGTGATTTTATTTAGTTTGGGTATATACACAGTAGATGGATTACTGGGTCATATAGTGGTTTTATCAGAAGAATAACTCAAACTCAGAATAACTTGACTCCAAGCTGAGTGATTTTCTATTATAGTACTGTTTCTGTCATTTCATTTTAACAATGTAAACATAAGGCACACCCATGATAAGGGTTTAAGTTCAACTTTCCGCCATTCAAGAATAGAGCAGTATTAATGTGTATAAGTTATTTTAGTTGCACTGAAGCAATTAAGGGAAAATGACAAAAAATATGAAAGTAGGAATATCAAAATGAAATGTAAATTTTGCACTAGCTGATGTAGATCTAAATGTTATCTTCGGCTGTTGCTATAAATGAGCAACTACACAAAAATAGCCATATGAGTTTGGAACTATACACTAATTTACTATGAATTAAAGCAATCAACTTTTTACTCTGAGTCTTAATATACCTTCAGTAAGATGAAGAGTTTTTTTAACCAATTTTCAGGATAATTTCTATATGGAATACTGTGTGATTGCTAGGATTATATGAATTTTAGCATTTAGGTTCTTTTGAATGAAAAAAATCACCAAAATAAAGAACAAAATTTTTCATGTTTTTAGTCTGTTAAGTCAAACAAATATTTGACCATCTACTATGTATCTGCCACCTTGCTAGCTTGCCTAGGACCAGCCATTTTTACGTGCAGGGGTAGTTTATGTTCAGGGTCAAAATGAAGACAAGATGTACAAAATCAATTTGATGCCATCCCATCTATCAAAGGGTTTGGTGTTTCATTGGAGAAACTGTATATGCCCAAAAGAAATTAAGAGAACTACTCAATTGAGGAGAAAATTAAGTGAGGTAAAATGATTTCTGCAATATACTTTTTTATCTCTATTGTCTTCCACTTACTGTATAATTCTGAATAAGTGAATCAGGACCTCAATATTCTTGTGAAGCAAGATGCTATATGAGACATGAATTTTTGCCTCAGAATACTGACTCTCCAAGAGAATAAATGACAAGGTCTACAACATTGTAAACAGATAATCTTGTAAAACTAGGAGATGACTCCAAACAGGTCCAGAACCTCTTGTTCCATCATCCAGCTTAAAAGCATCTGTAAGAGAAATAAAGCTTGATTGGAGATTGGTGAGAGGAAATGTTAACAAGAGAATGTTTTTCGTATTGGTGATAGAGTACTAGAAAGCTGCCAGCAGGGAAGGGAAGGGTTTCTTCTACTTCCTACCCCAAGCCAAGTAAGGGATTTCCTTGAGCCCCAGTGCTGTTATGGCACTGGAGTGCAGTGTGGAGAAAATGCTAGATGAAGCACTTGATAGCCCCTGAAGTTTAGAGGGAACAAGAGTGTGGAGGCTACAATGAGTAAGGTTTTACTTCCACTCCTAGTGGGGCAAACTTTCAGTGTTTTCCTGTTGACCAAGAAGATAACATGGAAAGAAGCCATATTAGAGCTGTCCTGAAAGATCCTTGCAAGAAGACTGCCTTCTGGAGAAAGGTAAGTCTGGCAGAGAGAGACTGCTTGGAGGGAAGGGGATACCTTTATGGCGTAGGAGCTGAGAAAGTGTAGTAAGTTAGCTGAAAAATATCCTTGGCAAGAATATATGGCAGGTTGCCAAAAAAAACTTAAATATATCTTATAAAAGCTGAGCATGGTGGCGCACACCTGTAATCTCAGTACTTGGGAGGCTGAGACAGGAGGATTGCAGGTTTGAGGCCAGTTTCAGGAACTTAGCGAGACTCTCAGAAACCTGCCACGGCCTTGCCTCCTACGGAGTCTGCGTGAACCTACACGCATGACGTGGCAAAAGCTTCAAGGAAGTATGCCCGTAGAAAAAGGTATCCTGGGTCTTGGAATTCTCACTCCTCTGGAATTATGTCTGTCTCCTGTTTTTGGTGAAATGCTTTCTCAGCACTAGCTGGGAAATTAAGGCTGAAATGCACAGAATAAAGCTTTGTGCAGCCCCCTGAGCAGTGGCTGGTAGTCAATGATGGGTAAGATTTTCTCAAGATAAGTCAACCTAAGACAGGACAT
>PVJS01052079.1:0-13745 GCA_004027185.1 Glis glis
AAAAAAAAAAAAAAAAAAAAAAATGAACACTGATTAGACATTTCAACAAAATTAAAGAATTCTTATTAATTTTCAGGTGTAATATTGGTATTGTGGTTATATTTTGAGCCTCTATCTCAGAGCAGTACATTTTAAAGTATTTGTGGAAGAAATGATATAATTTGCTTTAAAATAATCCGCCTATGGGCAGAGCAGCTTGGGAAAGAGTAGAGATGTAACAAGATTGGCCAGATGTTGATAACTGTGAAATCTACATTATGGACACGTGGAAGTTCACTATACTGTTTTGTCTACTTTTATATGCTTGAAATGTTTCAAAATAAAACTTTTTAAAACAAAATTGTGGCATTGCAGTTAACTAAACTTGAGAATACATAAGTCAGCTGAGCCTTGGCATTAACTAGGAGGAAATGATTTTCCAAGGACAATATTACTACGAACCAAACTTTAAAGAGAGTAGTTAAAAGAGCCTAAGAAATACAAGCTATTATTAAATACCTAAAAACATCACTTATCAGTATGCATGGTTATTATTTATTCATTAAATCCAGAACTAGAAGAATCCCTACTGTATGCTACTGTTAATTTACTTGAAAGTAAATATACATTATTCTATATTCCAATTTTCATTATATAATCAACCCTAGGTATCCATCAGGAATTGGTTCCAGGACCCCATGGGGATACCAAAATCCGTGGGTGCTCAAATTTCTTGTGTAAAATAGTATAGTATTTGCCTACAACCTACACATATCCTCTGTCCATTTCTAGATGACTCAATACCTAATACAATGTAAATGCTGTACAAATTGTTGTTAACCCATATTGTTTAGGGAATAAAAGTCTATACATGTTCAATACAGATGCAAGTTTTTAGACACTATTTTTGATCCTCGGTTGCTTGGATCTGGGGATGCTGAACCTGCAAACATGGTGAGCTGATGGAATATAATTTTTATACCTGAATCGTATATATTGAGAACCTACTATGTGCCAGGCTCTGTGCTAGGCTTTGTGAGTACTGTGGTAAGCAGACAGGCAAAACAATGCTCTCATGGAGTTAACAGTTTCTTAGGCAGGACAGACATCAAACAAATCACAGAAGATAATTAAGTGGCCAAAAATGTGTCCAGTACTGTGAAGGAAGGCCACAGGGTCCAACGAGTATATGCTGGGCCCTGACCTGTGCTACAGTCACAGGGGAGGCCTTCAGGCACACAGGCCTCTATGGGGGCTAGGAGAGGAGAAGGTGGGAAGCAGAGGCAACAGCACACTCACAGACCCTGAGGAGGGGGTCAAGGTAGCTTGAGAAAGTGAAAGAAGTCCAGGCTGGCCCTGGCACGGAACACCAGGGGAGA
This sequence comes from Glis glis, assembly GCA_004027185.1. Taxonomy (NCBI): domain Eukaryota; kingdom Metazoa; phylum Chordata; class Mammalia; order Rodentia; family Gliridae; genus Glis; species Glis glis. The sequence goes on from PVJS01052079.1 coordinate 1,359, forward strand.
GGAACATGATATAGACCAGTGAGGTAGACAGGGATGCGGTAGATGCCGTTAGGCCAAAGGAAAAGGTGGTAGGGCTATATGTCTTCTCTCATATGTGAAAGCTAGAAAGAAAATAGGAAACATAAGGGACTTTAGACTAATGAGGGAAGAGACCAGTGGAAGAGTGGAAGGGAGGTAGAGAGGGGGAAAAGAACAAGGAAGGAACAGTTCAAATAATGTTATGTCCATATATGAAGGTGTCACTACCAACCTCACAAACACACAGGGGAGGGGGGAAGGGGAGCGGGGCGGGATGCCGAGGGAGACACACCAATGGTTGCATCACTTTGAACACCACTATGATCTATAATTACAGTTACAATGTGCCAATAAAAGTATAAAAATAAAAAACAAATGGGCAATGGGAAGCTATTGAGCTTGGGAGCGATATGATCCTATCTGCATTTTAGGAAGACTGTGCCTCTGGACTGAAAGATGGCACATGGTTGATTGGAGAGACTGTTAGACATCCCTAAGAACCTTCTGTAAAGTTAAAAAATTCAGAATATTTATTACTTGAGACAAGCAGGATTTTTGCTGAAATGTAATGTTTACCTAATTGAGGTCTCTTTGGGCTTGATTCTGTTCTGTGAATTCTGAGGAGTTTGGGCTGGGAGAGAAGAAAGTAAAGAATATATGGTTGCCAGGAAGACACAGGCACATACGGGAGGGAGGACTGGCCGACTTGAACGTGGGGGTAAGAAAAGCACGTCGTGTGTGGCGTGGAGGCTGTGGTGGCTCAGCGGGAATGGGGGTGACGGAATGAGGTCTGCCATGATGTGCGCATTTCATACGCTTTTCAAGTGATGAGAAAGTGTGGAGTACTTGGAGTAATGGGAGTTTGGACAACAGTAGGAGGAAAGAGAGGGAAAGAAAAATGGACTGAACAGACAGGACCACTGAGAAATATTACTGTAGCTTAGATGAAATAAAAAATACTTTATAGATTCACAGAAGGTAAATTACAGGTCAAAAGAGTACAGAACCAAAGGATTGAAAAAAAAATAGTTGCTTTATTTTTAGAAATCACCCTACACTTAAGTGTGGAAAATCAGACCAATTGATTTCACTGACGCTAAAATATGTTAGATTTGGATATATGGATGTGTGTGCCCTGATGATTTTCAAGCTCTACACTGGGGTTAGGATTCCTGAATTTTATCATTGGCACAGGATCAATGACCAATCCAAACGCTGAGCCCGCCAGAGAAACCTCACTGTAGAGCTGTACAGGGATCCCAGCAATCGATAGAGCTCCCAGAATCCAACAGCCTGGCATGGAGCTCGGCTTCTCATTCACATTCTGCACAAATCAATAAGCTAAAAGAGTTTCTAGTTTCCAGAATCACGAAGAAAATGTTCTCTTTCTAATGAATGAATGTTCCTGGAAAAAACAACAACTAAGCAACACAAAAACAAAAATATCGCTTTTTCTTCCACAAACCAAAACCAAATTTCAGACTGAGACCTTATGAGTACTTCTCAATTGAGGTCTCTATTGTTTTAAAACTTTGTAATTCATTTGCAGACCCTTTATAAGGGTTTAAAATCATTAATAAATCATAAATTCATAATAGTTCTGAGAGCAGGGAAGGGAATTTCAGAGACATTTCTATCCTCTGGGGATAGTATCACAAAAGCAAAGCTTCCACAAAGAAAACATACCCCTTTCAAAGAAGAATACAAAAGCAAGAACTCACTGTTTGCTCTCAGTATGGCATTTACCCCACTCATTTATACCGTTACTCACTTATACCTACAACAAGGTAGATAACATGGCTCTCAGTCAAGACCTACCCTGAGAACTGGGAACAGAGCCACAAGAGACAAAAGAAAACAAATCCAGGTGTATTCCACAAGTTATCCTTTTTACATTTCAGACACATATTTTCACAGCAAAATAATACAACTACTATATGCATATCTACACACATAGTACCTTCATCTACCTTCTTTCGTCTGCTAAGAGACAGCTATGGGCTGAGGGCATACCTAGTGGTAGAGTGCCCTCCTGTCATGCATGAGGCCCTGGGTCCAATCTTAGAAGAGAGAGAGAGAGAGAGAGACAGACAGACAGACAATGAAAGAAAGGAAGAAAGAGATAGATAGTGGAGAGAGGGAGGGAGGAAAAATCCAATCTTAAGCTGTGTTATTCAGAGCAATGAAATCTGCAGTGGGAAGAATCAACAGAGATAAGTGTCAGATAGGAAATCCTCTCCTTGAGTCTTATAGGTCTTAGTAACCATGCTTAAACACAAAAACTGTTCATAAACAGAGCTTGATCTTATCCTATCCAAAACATAGTTTCAATGATGAGCAAATATAATGCTTTGTTCCATTCCAAGACACGCGGCTGGGATCCCATTCTTGGAATGAGGAGAAGCCAGCCATACTTATTTGTCCATTGTCCTTCCAAAATCATGCATGTGTGTGGTTTATACAAAGTTTGACAGATACTGAATCTCAGGTATAAAAGAGTGGCTTCACTACAACATCAAACAATTACATGCTCTTAGAAAGAACCTGGAGGGCCGGGCGTGGTGGCGCACGCTTGTAATCCCAGTACTTTGGGAGGCGGAGACCAGAGGATCCAGGTTCGCAGCCAGCCTCAGCTCTCTCTCCCTGTCTCTCTCCCTGTCTCTGTCTGTCTCTCTCTCTCTCTCTCCTTAGTGAGGCCCTCCGCAACTTCGTGAGACCCGGTTTCAAAATAAAGCATAAAAAAAATAGGGCCGGGGGCGTAGCGCGGAGGTAGAACGCCCCTGCGTTCAATCCCCCGTACCGCAAAAAAAAAAAAAGAAAGAAAGAACCTGGAGGAAGCATGAGGAGTGCTGGCCCAGTTTTGTGAGAACAACCGTGTGGTTGGGGCAAGTCACTTCAGCCTTGGTCTTCTCCCCTGTCAGAAGTGGGTGATGAGAAGCCCGCTCCACTCACCTAACACAGTTACTATAAAAATGCTTCATGAATGAGATATTGTGATAGGGCCTCAACCATATTTTAAGGGGGTTAATAAAGATAGGCATATGCTCAGAAAGAGGACTATTTACACCATGTTTTGGAAGTGAAATCTACTTTTTATTTTTTGGCAGTACTGGGGATTGAACCCAGGGACATTCTACCTCCAAGCTACACCCCCAGCCCTATTTTTATTCTTTATTTTGAAACAGGGTTTCATTAAGTTGCGGAGGGCCTAAGTAGCTGAAGCTGGCTGCGAATCCTGTCTCAGCCGCCCAAGTACTGGGATTACAAGCATGTCCCAACACACCCAGCCCTGAAATCTACTTTTGACATAGATGATTTGCCTGATTTGTCTAGAATTCATATTCCCAGCAGAAAGCCAAAAAGAAATGCAAAAGACCAGCTGCTCTAAGAAACCCCAGGAGTAGTGTCTGTCTATCTGTCTCTAATAAATGACTCTATGGCTTGGGCTTCTTCCCATTCCAACCCTTCTCTTCCCCTAATAAAATCTGCTTGCTCCTGTTTATTCAGGGGTCATGATATTGTCTCTGAACTTTCTGTTATAGATTAGAAAGGCCTGTCCTATAATTTTGACACGTTCTCATATATTCCAGTATCATCTACAATCTCACTTTCTCTTTCACCTCTTTTTGTGGAAAGAGAACAAATTTGTTCTGACCTAACCCTGTTTAAATGCATCCCAAGTGGCTCAGAATCCTATGCAGTCAGGCAGAGAAGAACCTAACTTTCCCACCACTGACTCCAGCTCTCGAGAGCAGGTGGGCTAGAAAGAAGCTGAGCTTCCGTGGACCTTCAAGAAGAAAGAGGAATGTTGGTGGTGGTCGTGTCCAGACTTGACAGATCTGGAGAACCTCATGGCTCCAAGAGACAGCTTCAGCCTACAGCCAACATGGTATAGAACTGAGAGAACTTGCTTGCTTTAATATCTGCCTCTCATTTAAGGAACTCTGAAAAGATGGGCCATTTTAATGATGCTGTTATTAAAAAGAATACCTATCAGAGTAACATAAACATTATATACCAAATAAATTTCTATGACCAATTAATTCTTACATTCTCACCCATACCTATTATTTCTCAAGTTACAAGGACAATTCTTATGTCAAACTGGCAATAAAAACAGCCACATGAATATAGATGCTGCTCATGAAGATATGCTCCATTTTAAAAATTAGATATATAGCATCTTTTAAGAATTGTATAGAAAATGCTTTTAGAAATATTCTAACGATAAGAGTCAAGATTTTTAAAGTGTACCTAATGGACTTGATAGCTTCTGCCTCCTCTGCAGTCAGAAAGGAAGTCGTCTTGAAGAAAACTATGTCAAATGTGCAATCGTCCAAAAGCGTGGCTGCCTTTTGCAGGTCACTAAGGGTGATGGTGACTTCTGCTACATTTGTAAAAGAATTCTGCACAGCCTCTGCCAGGTAGTGAGCGGCGACATCCGCAACTAACAAGAGATCTAGTTTTGCCTGAAAGAAAAGGAAGAAAGGAAATGTATCACATAATTAATATCTGGGCACAGAGGAAACATCATGGATGTGAGAATAAAATAAAGGTGGCCACAAAATGACTGCCTATGCGGCTGGAATGGACGGTCAGCTATACGCTCCTCAAAGGCAGGAATGTCCTCGGCCCATAGGCTTCGATGGATCAGAAAATAATGCTATTTTTAAGTTTTGCCTACCAATGCTATTCTACCGCAGTTTTACTGAAAATTTCTCTCTTTGTCTAGAATTCATATTCCCAGCAGACAGTCAAAAGAAATGCAAAAGACCAGCTGCTCTAAGAAACCCCAGGAGTAGTGTCTGTCTATCTGTCCCTAATAAATGACTCTATGGCTTGGGTTTCTTCCCATTCCAACCCTTCTCTTCCCCTAATAAAATTCTGTCTATTAACAATAGACAGAATTCCTATGGTCTAGTTTCCCAGTCCCCCATCCTGATGGAAAATCTGTTTACTGCTGAGAAAAAAAACAAAATGATGCTCTCCCTCACAATTTATTTTGGTGAAACACACACATTCCAGAGAAGAGCAAAAGATGTAAATTCCTAAATTTTGAGAAATGCTCAAGATCCTTTGAAGGGGATATGCATGTTATTCAAATCCTAGTATCAGGAGCCAAAAAGGGCTCTTCATTTCCATTTGGGATTATTTCCAAGTACAATTATAAAAAACCAGCATTTCCTTCTTTATGTGTTATTTCTCTATGTTTTATTCTCTACGGCTAGTGAACACAACCCACTGAACATGCCCAAGGATAGGGATGCTTGACTTAGGGGGAAAAGAAGATGACTGGAAATGCCAGGTCACAGGCAGATCCACATGAGAAAACAGATTTGGGGGTTGCGGAGAGCTGAAGCCAAAAGAAACGGGTGGAGGAGTTGGAAACACGTGTACAAAGAGAAAGAGAAAGGCAGCCTGCCACCGATGCAACTCTACAAGGCAGGATGCTGGCGTAGGCAGCCGCCGTGGGGCCCCCTCTAGCCTCAGCCTGGCTTCCCCAGAGTTACATTAAAGAATGGGGAGGTCCAAGAAGCTAGGCAAGGATCTGAAGTACAGCTTCTGCACTTTTATCTGCTTGTCTGCTTCCTTCCTTCCTTTATTTTTTTAAAAGTCTTCATTGATCATCTCTCATATCCTAATTCAATTCCATCCCTAGAAGCAACCCCCGTCAACCGCTTGGTGTCTATCCTTCCAGACAATTTTTACGTCAAACATATCAGTATATTGCATCCACATATAGCTCTTTTTAGTTCAACAATTCTTCAGAAATTCTGGTTTCCTGAGAACATTCTCATTTTCCAGGATGTTACAGATTTATTTTCTTTAAAAACAAGTTTTCTCCCATAGCTGGGATATGGGGTGGAAGTACTCATCTGCCATCTTGGTCCAATCTCCTTCACTTGCAGTGATAATTACTGTTTGAGCCATTCTTCTGATGCTGAATTTTGATATTACTACAATAAGGCAACACATATATTTGTAAGCAGACCTTTGTGCAAATAAATATATATCCTTGAGTCAAAACTGTAATATCAGATAGCTTTTGTTCTGCCAAACTCTTCTCTCCAAAAGACTCAAAACTTTGTTGTCTCCACCAATAGCATATATAAGTACCCATTTCCCCAATCTCTTAGGACTGATTATTTTTAAGCTTTTAAAAATTTTCGTCAACACTGTGAGGAAAAAAAAACCACTTAATTTTCCTTGTCATTAGCATTTTTCTAATTAATGTTGAATTTCTTTTCATTTTAATGGCAATTTGCATTTCTAATTATGATGCATTTTATTATGTATGCCCATTTTATTATGCATATCTTAGTAAACCTTCCTATTTGTGCTTTGCCTTTTTTATTGCTTGGTTGGATTTTATATATTGTAAATGTTAGTCAACTATTTTTTCCAGTCTGTTGCTCAGTGTTTAAATTTAAGGTCTCTTGTCACTAATAAGTGTTTAATATTTAGTAACATGACTACTATTTCCTCTATAACCTTGGTGAATTTTGTCTTGCTTTCAAAGCCGTCTCTGTTTATGTTAATGGATGCCTTTATAGTATACTCTAATACTTTCATGGTTTTATTTTTTGCACTTAGCTTTTTATCCTCTCTGAAATTAATTTGGTGATTGATATGAGGTACATATCAGATATCATATTTTTCAAAGGCAGGGCTAATTGCCCTGACAGAATTCCTGAACAAGCTAAACTACTCTCAGTGATTTCAAATGCCACTTTTGGATGTGACTGTATGTGTTTTTCTGACCTTCATTCCTATTCATTGATCTATTTGCCTCTTCCTGGTTAATATTACACTGTTCGATCACTAGTTATTTACAATATTCTGCTATTTGATAGAGTATATAGTTTCCTTCTTGTTATTTTAAAATTTCATTCTTACTTTTTCTAGATTTGATCCATAGACTTAGAGAATGTATTTAAAAGTAAAACCAAAAACAAAACAAAATAAAAACTCTTTATGTCCCCTTTAAAAAATAAAAAAAATAAAATTTCATTCTTAGATATTTTCCCACAATTTCTCTTCCAACACAGAAATTTAGCATCAGCTCATCAAGAAACCCCGTTAAAGTTTTGATTATTCTTGCATTTATTTTAATGGTTAATTAGGGAACATCATTGCTGTATTAAATCTCCTTATTTAGAAGGCATGACTCAGAGAACTTGAGTCTTTTACGTTCTTCATTTTTATAGTTACTGTTTCCAGAATGCATGCCTTTTATTGATGGATTTTAAAACTCTGGCTAGAACACCCCAAAAAATGGTGAATAGCAGAAGCAACAGTGAGAAATCTTGCTTTCTTCCTGACTTTAGTGGCAATATTTTGAATTTTTTAGCACTAAAAATGATATTAACAGAAGGTTTCTGGTCAATATCTTTTATCAACTTTTAGAAGATTCTTTCTTTTTGAAGTTAAGAATTTAAAGTCAAAGTGTGTGTTGAAATTTATCAAATGCTTTGACAGTATGAGCATGATCATACTATTATTTGTATCCTTTAATATGTTAGGTAGTAAATTACATTAATAGATTTCCTAAAGCCAAGTCATAATTGCATTGGCTAAACTAATTCATAACATGTAATAGATTCGATTCATTCATTGTCAGATTTTTGTAGCTATGTCCCATGTGAAACTGGATACAATTTTTTTTATTGGTTTGTCTTAACTGGTTTGGGTATAATGGGTATAAGCCAACCTTGATGAAGGAAATAGAAATGATTTCCATATTACTCTATAGTCTCAAATATTTTATAAAGCATAGAAATTATGTGCTTCTTGAGGCTTATTTAAAACCTGTCTATAAAATCTGGTCTTAAAGACATTTATAGAGGTGGGCCTCAGACTACCTTTTATAGTTCCTTGGTGATTGCTGGAAAATTTAAGTTCCCGCCTTCTTTAAAATACAGATGAAATGAAATGAACAAATTTTTAAAAATGCATTTCATCTATATTTTAAAATCTGTTATTTTTCAAACATATAAAATATTTATTACTGGGTTTATCTCGCTTTCTAACTAGAATTAGTATTTTTCTATTTTCTGATAATGCTTTATTAGATACTATAGAGCTTTATGGTTCAGTATAGTAGACATACATGGCCATTTAAATTTAAATTCAGGTTAAAGTTTGAAATTCAAGTCAGTTACACTAGCCTACTTCAAATGCTCAATATCCACATGTAAGTGGCTACCATATCAGACAGCACAATTATAGAACATTTGCATCATACAGAAAATTCTACTGGACAACACAGTAGAGGACCTAAATCTCCAAGTGGCACTTTATTGTACCCCACAGATTTTGATATATATAGTGCAATCATATTCATTCATTGCTAAATATTTAATACTTGCAGTATATATTGAACCCAGGTGCACTCCACCTATGAGATATACCCCCAGCACTTTTTATTATTACATAAAGACTTGTTAAGTTGCTGAGCATCTCCCTGAGTTGCTGAGGCTGGCCTCGAACCTGCGATCCTCCTGTCTCAGCTTCCTAAGTACTGGGATTACAGGCATGTGCCACCATGCCAGGCAAAAGTGTTTTTTAATATTCAAGAGGATAGCATTTTTAATATTTTTGGCAATTCAATAGTTGCTTATTTCTAATTTCAGCGCACCATCAAAAGTAAATGTGCCTTGTAGGAATGATGTATACTTTTTTAGAACTTGTTGACATTTTCCTCATAGCCTAACACACAGTCAATTTTTGTTAACGTTTCATGAGTATGTGAAAACAATGCCTATTTTCTGCTAGGCATAAAGCTCTATACATCTTTTAGAGCAAACTTGTTTTCTTCTGTTAGGTCTACTTGACCTTTCAGTTTATAAGACAGGTGGGTTAAAATCTCCCTCTCTAATTATGGCTTTGCCCATTTACTAATTTCTCTAACTATAGGCTCTATTTCTTATTATGGGTCAGGTACATAAAGGGTTCATTATAATTATACATATTTATATTAACATATAGCTATATTAATAATGCTATATAATGATCTAGATTTACATAATATATTGTCATAAATACATTGACAATTATATAGAGAAAGTTATATATGAAATATAACTATTATTTATAATGCCTTTCACCTGAAATTTTGCCTTTCTGCTATACAGCTCTCAGTTTTTCATACCCTATGTGCATGAGCCTCTGTTCTGCCAAAGCTGCTAATGATCCTTTTTCAACAGCTTGATGCAGTGGGAACAAAGGTTTCTGAGGCAGAGACCAGAGCCTGCCCTTTAGTTCAGCCACATACTAGTGGCTTTGAGGAGGGTACTTGTGTGATCCTCCTCTAGAGGATAATACTTATATTCCAAGACCATTTAGAGGACAAACATTTGTGAGATGCCTGGTGGGTGGTAGTTACTGACATATTTTCTCAAGTAATACCAAACCTGAGCACAAAGAACAGAGAAAATGTCAACTTCCCCGACAGGGAAGGGGCAAGGGAGAGGTGGAATGAGAGGGGGAAATGTGTCCACCTGGGCAGCGAAAACAGCTCTGAATGGAACTGATGTCTGCACTGCTTGAGGTATGGAGCTCAGGAAACAGCAGCAAAAGGTACCATGAATAACAAGCAGCTGCCTCCCTTGAACCCTTTCCCAGTAGTACCTGGTGTGCTGGCTGCAATGTCCCCTCCCAGTGTCCCCAGAATCTCTCAGTCTTGTGGAGAAGAGTCAAGAAAGAGCCAAAAGGGCAGGACAAGGGTAGTGGGGGTGAGGGAGCAAAAAGGAGTCCAGGAAGGGATGGGGGAGAACAAGCTCCAAAGACAGACCCTCCATTCTGCCCAGGAATCTGTGGTTTTGCAGGGCGCTTTACACCAGAGCCCAGAGGAAGCATGAAATAAAGAAGTTCTGGAAAGATCTGAGTTGCTTGCCTGCCAAAGGTTTCTTTCCCTGCCCTACAAGATCAGGGCCAAAGTACATTTAGAATGTTAGTAATCAGACAAATTAGAACATTGCTCAAGTCCACTATCCAGTAACTCACATTAAGCGAATAGCTTAAAATCAACATAAATCTGAATATTTATTCAGTTACAAATATCTTGTTATGGTGTAATACATGAACACAGGCAACGAGCAGGGACTACTGAAAATAAAAGGAAAAGGAATCAAAGTTTCTAGAATATTCTGCTTTGCAAAAATGCTTCCAAGATTTTCACTTGTGAGCACTACAATTTGGAGTGATACAAGACTTCATTTAGCAGCAAATCTATTTGAATTGCTTATTGCACCTTTCTTTTTTTAAAAAAAGCAATACATATTCATTGGGAAATACTGGGAAAATCAAAAATACCTAAAGTGAAAACAAAACACTATAATCCCACCACTCAGGATATACCCTATTACACCATGGTATATATCTTTTAGGTACGGGCAGCTTTTATAATGTGACATCATCAACCTTCTTTATCCACTCTGCTTTATTTCCGTGGTTACTGTAACACACAGGGCACTCCAGTCTCTATGATTTTTAAAACACCGGATTTCCATTTGCAATCTGTGGCAGGCTACACCCTTAATTAGTAACAGCAGGTGCTGAAGTGCTTAAAGCAAATCGCTCCTACATTTTAGTGAGTTGTTATTTATGTCACTCTTATCACCGGGAGCAGCGTTGACAATCAGCAGCAGCTGCACGGGCCGAAGCTCTCGAGGGGCAATTGTGGGCCTCCACTTTCCCCAGGAGTCAAGGGATTTAAGCAGCTCTAGCTGGAGAAACTGAGTGAGCAGCTCTTCTCACAAAGGCACACAAAAGGTTCACTTGGGGCTTCACACTCTCAAGGGCTGGAAACCACAATTATTTATGTACTACTAGATAATCAGACATTTCATCCAGAATTCCATTTTGTGCAGCCTCGCTTAATCCTGCACAATAAACTACCACTTTTCATTAGAGTTCTAATAGGTTCCCCCATCTTGAAAAAATTAAGAAAACCTGTTAAACGGGTCCACTTCAAAGTGGTCAAGATTATGTTTCAGAAAGGGTGTTCTGAAGAAGTGAGATTAAGTAGGCAAAGTCTTCCGAGGGGTAACAAACTGCACTCAGCAAGGGAGGTGTCCCTCTCAGAGCTGTCCAGAAAGGTCTGCAGAACCCTGGAGGAAGCCAACACCACCAGCCAGCGTTGATTTCCAGCAGGCAAGGTTTTATTTATGCTTTCTTTGGGGGGAGGGATAAAAATCATCTTTCATTTTATCTAAAAAACAGTTGTCAAAACCATTTTAGGCCAGGCGTGGCGTTGGCGCACGCCTGTAATTCCAGTACTTAGGAGGCTGAGACAGGAGGATCACACGTTGGAGATCAGTCTCAACAACCTAGTGAGCCCTTGTTTCAAAACAAAAAATCAAAAGGATGGGGGTGGTAGGTCGGAGGTAGAATGCCCCTGGGTTCTACCCCCAGTACCCCCCCCATACACACACATATTTGGGCTTGGCCAAAGGGACGGGCAATAGGCACTTTGAGGAGAAGCCAGGATGTCCATGTTGGCGGAGGGTGGCGCAGGCACCTCTTCTGCCCACAGCTCTGGTTTCCACACTTAGCGGCCGGTTTGGGGGAAAGTTTGAGCAAGGACACCTTGGGTCGCCATGCCAGTTAGCAAACCGAGAGGACGCTAACTGCGCTGAGACAGGAATGCAGAAATGAGCGTTCCTAAATACACTTCCCTGTACTGAAACGAAAAGCAAAATTATCCACATTTTGCCCACAATCGCTCCAAGTGCCTATTAAGTTTTGCTCCCGGATAGCTCTCCACGTGGCCTGCTGGAAAACTGACTTTACGTTTGGAAAGGGACAAGAGCTGGGAGACAGGCTGTCTTTATAAAGCGGTGTAATCCCAGTGCCTGGGAGGCTGAGACGGGAGGGTTCCAGGTTCGAGGACAGTCTCAGGAATTTAGTGAGGCTTTTACCAACTTTTCGAGACCCTCATTCCAAATAAAAAATACAACCGGTCTGGAGGTAGAATGCCTATGGGTTCGCTCCCCAGCACCACAAAAAAAAAAAAAAAGTAAAATAAAATAAAATACATAAAGCGGTTTCGTCCACTTTCTTCCTCGGCCTCTTTCCCGGGTAGTTTAACCCCATCCCCAACCTCCGGCCCCAAGGCCAGTCTCCCCAGCTCGGCGCGGGGCGGCGGGGAGAGCCGCGCGACCGGGGGGCGAGGGAGGCCGAGGGGTCCAGGCCCGGGGCGCGCGGCTGTGACCCCAGCTGCCTCCCCTTCCTCCTCCTGCTCGCCTTCCTCCTCCTCCTGCTCCCCTTCCTCCTCCTACTACTCTCCTTCCTCCTCCTGCTCGCCTTCCTCCTCCTCCTGCTCCCCTTCCTCCTCCTCCTCCTCCTCCCCTTCCTCCTCCTCCTCCT
>PVJS01052080.1:0-13739 GCA_004027185.1 Glis glis
AAAACTACACTGAGATTCCATCTAACCCCAATCAGAATGGCAATCATCAAGAAGTTAAATAACAATAAATACTGACAAGGATGTGGGGAAATAGGAACTCTTCTACACTGTTGGTGGGATTACAAATTAGATAACCACTATGGAGATCAGTGTGGAGATTCCTCAGAAAATTGGGAATGGATCCACCATATGATCCAGCTATACCACTCCTAGGTATCTTTCCAAAGGGACTGAATTCAGAATATTATAATGTGTTTATATCCATGTTTATAGCAGCACAATTCACAATAGTCAAATTGTGGAATCAACCTAGGTGTCCATCAACAGATGAATGGATTACAAAACTATGAAATATACACACAACAGAATTCTACTCAGCAACAGAGAAGAACAAAATAATGTTATTTTGCAGGAAAATGGATGGACCTAGAGAACATCATGTTGAGATTAGCCAGTCAAAGAAAGTGAAGGGTCATATGTTTTCTCTCATATGTGGAAGCTAGGGAGTAATTAGGATACCAGAGTGACTTCAGATAATGGAGGAGAAACTGCAGTGGAGACAGGGAGGTGGTCTAGGGAAAGGGAGGGAGAGAGAGAATCAATGAAGTAATCACTTCAATTGAGATTATGTACATATGTGAAATTACCAATGTCAATCTCAATATCCTGTATGGGTAAGATGGGAGTGTTGAGAGAGCCAGGGGGAAAACCCAGCAAGTGCTGTGTGCATGTGTGTGCTGATCACTATGAACTACATTTATGATGTGAGACTATAATGCACCAATAAAAGTATAAAAAACTCCATCTAAATTCATTTTGGAATTCAATCTCTATTTTAAGGTATTAGAAGGTAAGATTAGGCAGGACTTAGAAGAAAGGATTGGATCATTAATAGGCTTTCATAAATAGGTTAATGCATTTATAGCTTAATGAATTGTGGATTAATGGGAGTGGCTCTGTTATGAAAGCAAGGTCTCTCTAGTTTGTCATCTCCGTCTCATCAAGCATGTGCTCTCTATCATGCCATGATCCAGCAGGAAGACTCTTACCAAATTCCAAGCCAATGCTTTTTCCATGCTCTCAGACTTTCAGAACTGTGAGCTAAATCAATCCATTTTCTTTATAACTTACCCAGCATCAAGGATTTTGTTGTAGCAACACAAACCATACTGAGACAAGATCATTTAGGGAAGATATGTATAGATGGAAGAGAAGGCCAAAGAAAAAGAGCTTTAAGATCTGATATTAATGACAATGGGCAAAGAAAAACTCATCTTGAGGAAGATTAAGAAAGCAAGACCTAAGTGGTAGGAGATAGACCAAGGAACATGTAGAGAATATGTTGTCATCAAACCAGACAAAGAAAGGTGATCAAGATGAGGCTCCATGTAAACTTTTGCTCAGAAGTCAGACACCCTCTAGATGGAGCAAGAATCAGTTGTTGGAAGGAAAAAGAAGAGCAAGTTTGATATAATTACAGGGACATGAACAAGACTGTTGAGGGAGAAGTGGAAAGGTGGAGAGCAGTGACAGCATGCTACTTCCATACCTTAGAAGAAGCTGGAAGTTCCTATGATGCACATAAGATGTTTTGTATATATAGATATAGGACTAGTGAAATTTACCACAGCTGTGATTGTTTTTATTTACAATTTTTGGCACTCTGAATCATGAATTCTGGTTCTATACTATGTTTTATGCAAATATGAGCTTCCCAGGCTTATGTTCATTATGAATATAGATTTTTCCCTACCAAGGCAACACCAACTATGGAAAGAGTATATAAGTACTGTGTGTAGGAAAAACATAAAATGTCCACTAAAAATAATTCATATTACTATAGGGCATTATAATTCTCAACACATTTTTTTTACTTTTATATCTCATTATAAAAACTGTTTCTGAGTAGACAAGAACTTCTTCTTTGGAAACAACCAATATTATCCTAAATGCAATGAGGTACTCCTCTGAGATACAGCTTATTGACAAGACCTTTCAACACACCACAATTATTGAGGGGGAAATAGTTTGATATAAACTGCTTATTCAGAGAAGGCTGGCATGTTCCCAAGCAACAAATTTCTGTTTCTATGCAAGAAGTCATATAGATCAAAATAATGCTTTGGGGTTTTTAAAATTCAGAATTTGAGACTTCAAAGTTGTTTATAGGCTGGTAATTTTAAATTTCATAACTCTTCTACTTTTGGCATAACTTAAGGAGAAATGATATTATTTCTTCTTTAAATATTTGGTACCTCCTTTTACTTTCTCTTGACTGCAGGATTAAATTTTTTGATAACTTTCAGCAAAAATGATATACATATGGAATAAGTAGAAACCAAATTGAAAAAATCAAAATGTTCCCTAGTGTAGCACACAAAGTCCAGTTTACTCAAACCCAGAATACCCAAATCTCCTAATGTGAGCCTGAAAATATTCTGAGACTGGCAGAGTGGAAGTTATGAATAATTGGGAAAAATATTTTCTCAAAAGTCACACAAAAATCTTATCAACTCAGTACAATTCATTTAGCCTTTTAGTGCTAGCCTAATAAGCAAATGCTCAGAGGCTCAATTTTCTTCTGCTTCAGAGGTGACTGCATCCACAGTAATAGAAATTTCTTCCTGGATCAAGTTATTTCAGTAGCAGTTAACTTTTCTTGACCACCATGTTAGCCCTAACATAATAGGTTAGAGGTTTTATTTGAGATTACAAATATTACTGTCATATACATAATATCATATTAAGTAATAACTGTTTTAAATCCAGATTATCATTCTGAGCTTAGTTTTTCTTGGTGCATTAGTTTGTCTAGAGAATTCCATCTTCAATCTAGTCAAGTCACTGGAAGGATTTGGCAGGCTCGGTATCACATGACTGATGTACCAGGGAGTTATTTACAGTCCTCAGATGCAGAGGTTCGGGTATATACACAATGAGTAGTATTGGGTCTTGGATAAAAGCAAAACATAACACAGTGTCAAATATTTTCCCCTTTATGAGGAAAGAAATCAGTTGTACATGAAGGCTGCTAGACATTTGCTGATTTGGGGTTAATCGAATGTTGAGTCAAGGCCACACCATGCCCTCAAGTAAACAGTCATTTTTTTCTGAATGGTGTACGTGCTCCTGATCTCTGCAGATGTCCAATATTCTTCTGTTCTATAGACCATGACCCAGAGGCATAAAAAATTCAGAGAAATTAGTTCATTCATGTCCAAGATAACAACCGCCACAGATTGATCTTATCCTTGATGATGATTGCATCTCAATTTATTTTAAGGTTATTATTCCTCAGAACTCGCCTAGTTTGCAGGAGAGAATTTTCTTCTCTGCAGTCCTTTGACACTGGTAATAACCTGAGTACTTAACACTTGACATATATCCACAGTGTTCTGAACAATGCAGAAAAAAGTGTAGTTGAAGAAATAGTAACATATTTAGTCCTGCAGTGAATAACCCGGTAGGGAATAAATACTAAACTGAGCTCGAGGTTAGTCGAATTTTTCCTAGTGAACCCACAGAGGTTTGAACATAGCAGCTACCCTGAAGCCCTGAAGGACAAATCAGACTATGGAATGGCCTAACGGTTATAGGTAACATGTAAACAGGAGACAAGGAATAAAGGGCCTCCCCAGTAGTGGCCTAGAGAAGTTCTACAAATACATAAAGCAGGATGAGGTGCCAGGATGCTTACTGGAAGACCTGCGTTTGCATCCCCTGAGCCAGGTAAGCAAAGGCCAAAGGTAGGGTAATTACAGAGAAGAGCAAGTTGTGTAAAGGGCAGAGCTATGAAAAAGGCATGAAGTGCCTTCTTAGTGTATGATCATGAAATCACCACCAGATTTCAGTGATCCTAGAATGACTGGTCATAAGTGGTAGGGGAGTCAAAGTGTTTCTGGGCAGAGGAGTAATGTGATCAGACCTGAGTCACACACATGGATGCGAGGAGACTGTGGAAGGTACAGATCAGAAGGTAAAAAGTGATAAAAGGTATAAAAAGTTCACTTGGGGATATTCTAAAATAAGGATATTTTAATGGAGTTTTCATACCTTTAAAAATATGCCTTTGTGAAAAAAGATCTGGTCAAAAACTTCTAAGGCTATTAATAATTTACTTCTTCACACAAAATATAAAACTCTGGTTCTTGTCTACCTGAAGCCTGGTTCCTCAGTCTATTCAGACAAAAAGAAAGAAAGAAAGAAAGAAAGAAAGAAAGAAAGAAAGAAAGAAAGAAAGAAAGAAAGAAAACAAATGGGAAAAAACTCAAAAAAGAAATAAATGGGGGTGAAAAAGATAAATTGGATACTCAGCTGAATTGACCAATCAATTAATTCAAAACAGTCAACATAACAGTACCATTCAATCTAGAGACATATCTTTTCAGGACTGTAAAAAAGAGAAGGGTCAAGACCTCTTACCCCAAGGTTACTATTCTAAAGGATGAAATAATGCTTTTATCAAACAATTAGATCGCTCAGCAAAATCAATTACTGATTGTATCCCAGATTCCTGGGAGAACTGCATCATAAAAAGTGGTCCTTTGTAAGTTGTCAAGGGCAAGGACACAGCAGTTTAAATATCTTTTTTTTTATAACCATAGTGGTCATTAATGCATGCTTTACAAAATGAAATGCTTTGATCTTTACATTTTGTAAGGAAATGAAAATTTATGGCAAAGAGACCATTGCCTGATTTTTCTTTTGTAAGGATAAATGCATTCACTTCATGATTTGGGAAAAGGTTTTGATATTATTTTTCAAAAGGATTGGTGTCATGAGTGATTCCTGTATATTTCATTTTCTGTTCCTATAAACAAGAAGGATTCAAATATCACATTTTCAAATACTAAAAAATTTTAATGCCAAATTAAGGAGGCATGATTTTCTCTGATTTTAGAAAAACAATGGTCACCTGATGGGAGTGCATGAAATTCCTGTTTCCTTCACAGTAAGAAAATACTTCCTTTCCATAAATATAAAAACCAATATCTGATGTAATATTGTGATCTTCTCCCTTTGTATCAATTATAATTTTTAGATATAACAAGCCATTTTCTGTTTTCTTTTGAACTGAAAGTATGAGTTATGCTTTAATTGAATGAAGTGATTCCTAATAGGAAGAGAACCTTGTTCTGGTAGAGTTGTTATGGGTTTGGTGTCAAATGCTACAATTCTGGAGTGAAAGTGTTCCTTCGATTGATGGTTTCCATCTCAAAACCAGAAAATAATGGTTATTTTTCACAACTGGTATTTTAAGCTTGATGCCTTAGTAAGGCAATAGACAGAATTTGGTTTAAAAAGTAGGACGTAGGAAGGGTATCAGATCAAAGTGCTTTGTTTTAGCAAAAGGAAAACATTTTTTTCAATAAAATATGTTATTTGAACTGTTTCCTTCATCAATTCTCTAGGTCAAATAATGCTATGTCCATACATGAAGGTCTCCCTACCAATCTCACTAACATGTACAGGGAGGGACTGGGGAGTCGGGTGGGATCCAGAGGGACAGACACCAAGTGCTGTGTTCAGGCATGTTTCTCTCACTTTGAACCTCACTATGATGTATAATTATAACTCATCGATAAAATAATATTTAAAGAAAAGGAATGTTAAACCTATTGTTACTCTCTGTAGTTCGGTGAGCCTTCCTTAGGTCCCAACATTACCTATTGTGCTAAATGCAGCCATTTCACATATATTTTTATTTAGCCTGTTACTGAAGGCATTTTGGCTTTCTGCTTCTTACGTTATTTTCTTTGTTAAAGGTTAGAGCCAACTTAATCTACATGATCTATTGTCCAAAATTTTATTTCATGAGTATGATTACCTGAATATGAAGGGAAGTACTATAAGAAAAGATGGTGCTTTCTTTTGAAATTTTATTTCATGAGTATGATTACCTGAATATGAAGGGAAGTACTATAAGAAAAGATGGTGCTTTCTTTTGAAATTATTTTTATTAGAAGGATTTTGTTTTGTGTGTGTGTGTGTGTGTGTGTGTGTGTGTGATAGAGTATATAAGCACTTACCTGTGTTTGATCCCCAGCACTGAAAACCTAAACCACAGTGTTTCAGTCAGCATTCTCACTGCTGTGACTCAAAAAACCTGATGACAATAACTTAGAAGAAGAAAGATTTATTTGCTCACAGTTTTGGAGATTACAAGAGGTTCAGTCCATGTTAGGCCAGATGAAGTCTGTAGAGCTCAGGGCATGGTGGTGGTAGCAGAGAGAGAGAGCAAATGTTTTGCGTTCATATCACAGAGGTTGGAAGCAAGAAAGCGCAGGTGAAAAAGTTTTCCATAAGAAAATATATATATTTCATTATTTAAGCATATCAATAGAAACTTTCAGAGACAAAAATGCAAAAATAGATTTAAGATCTATTTTTGGATTTTAATAAAACCTTCCAAGTTTCTTAATCAATGAACTGATTTCATGCATCTGACCCTAATTTATTATATGAAAAAATCTAATGTTTAATATCTTAAAACCAATCAAATATAGATCAGTTAGAAAAATATCCATAGTTACAAAGAAAACATGGAAGAGATTTACCCATTTTATCAGTAAGCCTTTCTAGTAGCTAAAGTATTGTTTACCAAAAAGTGCATTATTAACATTGAAACAATTAAATTTCAAATACATCCAGCCAAATTGCAGCTAAAGCACTTAGCACAAAAAAAGCCTGTAATTGCTTACTTTCTTTGTTACAACATCCAGAACAATACTGAAATGCACAAAGCAGTTGTGCTGAAGATGTACCCATTGTCTCTGTAATTGAAGTTGCAGCCAGTGCTGTCAGGAGTGTATTTAACACATGATGCAACTGGTCCACAGACAGAACAATGCACCAAATCACATGCCCCATTTTTCTTTTGGCATTAACTTTGCTCTTACTTCTTGGTATGATAAAGGGGTTGCTGGTCTCCTGGCTGAGCATAGCAGATGCCACTAGAACCAATTTATCTCTGGGTAGAAGCATCTTCCACTAATGGAAATGGCAAGTGTCCAGGCCGTCCTTTCTAGTAATATGAGTAGCTAATTTTGTTAGCTACAAGGTGTTGAGCAAGATAGTATTGTTTAAACTTGTTTGTTTTAATAGTGGCTCCTTCTCTATTGTGCTGATTGATATACTGGGACAACTCTTCTGGAAAAAAGATTATTGTGAAAAGTTTCTGCTAAAAATAACGATGAGGATGTAGTTTGGGGTATTGCAGTGAGGGAAATACAGAAAGAGAATCCAAATATAAAGAGGAATCTAGTGGATTTTCCAAATGAATAGGATATGCAAATGTCTTCAACATATTAGAATGAAAAAAAATTAATGAACTTTGAAGTCTGACTAAGTTTTGAAACCCACACCATTATCCAGTTGTATACACATTGGCAAATTATTAAAACTCTGAATCTCAGGAGTTTTTTGTTTGTTTTGCTTTTGGTTTGATTTGATTTAATGATGTAAATTGTAAGAATAAGACAGACTTTTATGAGAATTAAATTAGATAGTACATAGCACAGTCCCTAGCACTTAGTACACTATAAGCAATAGAGTCCTCCCTACTATCATTTTAAATAGAACTGCCCACTGTCTGCCTCAACCTAATAGATTATTTGATATATTCGATCCAATATTGTATTTTCCCAGGTTTCACAGGGAGAGGGAAGAAACATGGATTCTACTATCCATCTGAGAACGGTGTGTAAATATACAGCAGTAGAAAAGCCCTGGCCCGCAAAAAACACATGGCTTTAGTTGAGGTTGTGTTCACTGCTGAGAGTTCAATGTGTCTGGACATAGTGAGTGGACCAGAGGGTGGCCCAACAGAAGCGTGTTGATAGGGGAGCTGGGAGCCTCATTGCTGAGTCTAGAACTGAAAATGCATTGTGACTTAGTAAAAATAAATCCCTCAGGTAACTTGCATGGGGGAACTGAAGGAACTTCATGGACAGTCATTTATTCAAGGTGACAAAGAAGGAAGCATGATGAACTGGCCTGGTTAACAAAGCCAGGGAAACAGGTGTTGATGGCAAATACATCACTGGGGCAACTGGTCAAACCTGATAGACCTGTCTGGGTTCTAGCATATAAAGAGAAAAATCTGTAAGAAAAAAAGTGCTAGAGCTTTCTCACAATGCAGAATATTGATACACGAGAGCACCATACGAGAACTTTAGAAACATGCTAACAAAGAATAGACAGTTTTCTCTTAAGTCACCATGGACCCTGCACCAGTCGGGCACTTTGAATACTATGGTACATTAATCACAGGCCCTGGCACAGTAGTAGCAGAACTTGCTCAGCCTCTGGGGAATGTAAGAAAAGCAATAGGGCTGGGAAAGAGGACTGTGGCACCAGGCTGAGGGTTTTGCCTTTGCCTGGAGCTTCAGTATTCAAGTTTGGAGCAAGAAATATGACACTCTGGCTATCACTGTTATTAGTGTGTTCCCACCTGCAGCCCCAGGCTTTTGAGGTCTGGGGAAACTTGGATTAAATTTTCCAGTGAGCTTCAAGTTCAATATTACCTACACTGCCAATTCTTACTTTCGTTGGTCACTCTGATTCTCCCTAAAAAGCAAACACAAAAAGGTGAAGTCATAGAGGGTCTCGTATTTAATCTTTTGTGCTTTTGTTTATAGGGCTAATTACATTTTTAACCTTTCCTCTAAAGTAGCTCATATGCTGTTATGGTTGCTGTGTATCATCCTGGAAATTTTGTTTTTAAAGAAGTCAATAAGTCACAGTCTAATTTATACAGCAAAGACTCTGAATTACCAAGAAATGGAGTGGTTTGCAAAGTACTTTACTAGTGAGAGGGTCATAACCCTTGCTTTTCTGATTGTCATCCAGCAAGCTGTCAACTAAACAACATACATTCCAAGATGAGTGTTTCTAAGCAGAAGCTTAAAGCTCAGCAATTAGCAATTAGATCTTTCTGGTGGGACTTCATTAACTTTGAGGGGGAAAACCTTTGATAACCTGTCCACTTTTACATTGCATTTAATTTTACAGTATCACATATTTACTCAACAAACTTGTACGTGAAGATTGTAAGAATGCAGATATTTCAGGAAACCTTTGGATTCCTTTCGTCTTATGTTACATTCAGTTAAGCAACATGGATAGCTGTCTATATTCTAAAATAGTGATGGGCAGTGATCTTGCAAGAAGGAAAGAAGGGCACACACACCTTCTAACCCCCAGGATGCATCAGGGAAGAATTGATTCAAACCAAGAAGCCTAGTTTCCCTGAAGTCCTTTAAAGTCTTAGGGTGACATTTCTCATAGTGTCAGGAGCCCTTCGAACATGCTGAATTAGCAGCATGACTTAATGAGGATTAGGCTAATTTGACAGAAGATGTAGGACACCTTCTCCATACCTCTTCACTTCAATTTCAATCTGATATCCAGTAGCTAAAGGTGACAGAGTGTGTGACCTTTACCGGCAACTTTGAGCCTCCAACTTGACAGAGTAGAATTGTTCTTCTTCAGATGTCAGGGTAACCACGATGCATGATGTTGATAGGGGTCAGATTGCCTGAGATATATATTTTCATTCACCTCCTTAGAGATTGGACCTGACAAAACTGTAATAGCTTATTGAGTTCCAAATGACAATGACATACTGGATATTTTCTAGCACTTTTCTCTTACTCCTTGTGACTGGTTAACAAAGAAAGTCATTATTCCACAAAATAATTATCCTGCAACATTCTGAGATGATTTTCATATTATGTGGTTATATAATGCAGTTGTATCCCTCCCCCTATGTTATATGCACACAGAATGCTAAGGCCAACAAAAGTATGAAGTTCACCATAGCTCTTCCACATGTTCAACTAGGATCTATATGGAGCTTCTTCTATGTAAACAGAATCAGGAGTCTAGACCAGAGACCAGCAAACTTTCTCTGTAAAGGTTCAGATAGTTAATAGTTTCAGCTTTACAGGCCATCGGGCTCTGTCACGACTTCTCAGCTCTGCTGCTAGACAGCAAATGCAGCCCTAACATTATGTAGTCAAATGGACATGGCAGTGCTCCCATAAAACTTTAGCTATGGACAGTAAAGTCCAATTTCATATAATGTTCATGAAGTATTCTTCTTCAGATTTTTTTATCCATTTAAAAATGTTAAACCATTCTTAGCTCAGAGGCCATGCCAAAAAAAAATAGAGAGTGGGTCAAATTTGGCCTGAGGCTGCAGTCTAGAAATCAAGTTTTTAAAAGATATACTAAGCCAGGCATAGTGGTGCACATTTGTAATCCCAGTACTTGGGAGGCTGAGACCGGAGGATCCGGGGTTCACAGCCAGCCTCAACTACTTAGTGAGGCCCTCCGCAACTTAATGAGACCCTGTTTCAAAATAAAGAATAAAAAATAGGGATGGGGGTATAGCCCGAAGTTAGAATGCCCCTGGGTTCAATCCCTGGTACCTCCAAAAAATAATAATAAAAAAATAAAAAATAAAAGATATACTAAACCTTCATGCTATTCTTCCAAATTCTTCAAGTTTTTAAATGGTATTTAATGATACTGAATTTAAAGTATTCATAGAATTTGTTAAGGGAGGCCTGGAAGAACACTAGCTATGTCTCAACTTTACTGTGCATATGAGTCACCTAGGAGATCTTCAAATGCAAGCTGTGGCTAGGTGAGCCTGAGGTGAAGCCAGGGTTTGCTTTTTTTTTTTTTTTTTTGCGGTACTGAGGATTGAACGCAAGGGCGTTCTACCTTGGCGCTGCACCCCCGGCCCTATTTTTTGTACTCTATTTTGAAACCAGGTCCAACGAAGTTGCGGAGGGTCTCACTAAGGAAAGAGAGAGAGAGAGACAGAGACAGAGAGACAGAGAGAGAGCTGAAGCTGGCCGCAAACCCGGATCCTCCGGTCTCCACCTCCCACAGTACTGGGATTACAAGCGTGCGCCACCACGCCCGGCTCCAGAGTTTGCATTTCTAACAAGCTCCGTATGATGCTCGTGCTTTCGGTCTATGATCCACACTCTGAGTGGCAAGACCAGAGCACATACAATTAAAATTCAACCATACGTTTCTAAGTATGGGATTTCAACCAGATAGTAAGTATACATTTGAGGGCCTACCACAAGTCCATTTCTCTAGGTGCCAAGGAAGATTCTGAAAAATATATAAAATATATTCCTTCCCAACAGGTGCTTACTATCAAGATAAACACATGATAAGAATAAGTGAACAGTCAGGCACAGCAGCACATGCCTGTAATCCCAGCTACTCTGAAGGCTGAAGCAGGACGTTCTTGGGGTTTGAGGACAACCTGTGCAACTTAGCAAGACCATGTCTTAAATAAAATTTATAAAAGGCCTGGGGATGTAGCTCCATGGTAGAGCATTTGCCTAACATATGTGAGGATCTGGGTTCAATACCCAGTTCCACACAAAAATATATATATTAACGATAATAATCATAAGTAAACAGAGCTAAATTAAGGAGACTTTGAGTGGCAAGATAATTCAGAGAAACAGAATCTGAATGAAATCCAGGTAAGTACAATAGAATAGATAAGCCTCAGCCTGAACCAAAAAGATGGAACAGTAAAAGACAGGGAAGTCTTAAAACAGCATTCATTAGTAAAGGTCCAGAAGCAGAAATTCAGTGGCAGCTCTGGAATACCCGTTGAAGTCATAGCTGCAGGAAGCCACTGGCTGGAAGGGGTGGCTTGGGGTGCTACTGATGGAAGGGAGATTCCTGAAACCTTCTAGTAAGACACCCCATGGTCCATTCCACAGGTACCTCATAGCAAGTCTCCTCAAGGTGGCTTCTTTCAAACAGCTGTTCCCTTAAGAGCTTATTTAGTTCTCCTCTGTCATGACAGTTGAGTTGAAGAAGCCCTTAGCCTCAGCAGTTTACTGTGAGGAATGATGACAAGCTTCAAGTATTCAGGGCTAAGTATATTTATCAGGGCTGCAGTTCCTAGGAAGAAGGGATTTAAGTATTACTCTTTGTCTCTTAAACAAAATTTTGCCCAGAAACCCACTTTTAGAAATTACTTATTTTAGCCGGGCATGGTGGCACACACTTGTAATCCCAGTACTTGGGAGGCGGAGACCGGAGGATCCGGGTTCACGGCCAGCCTCAGCTACTTAGTGAGGCCCTCCGCAACTTCGTGAGACCCGGTTTCAAAATAAAGGATAAAAAAATAGGGCCGGGGGCCTACCTCAGAAGTAGAACACCCCTGGGTTCAATCCCCGGTACCGCAAAAAAAAATAAAAAGAAGAAATTACTTATTTTAGATTAGGACCATGCTTAGGACGTACTTGGGGTACATGCAGTGTGCAGGGAGCATGGACACTCCCAGGGGCAATATCCAGGCATCCTCTCAGTGTCAATCTTATTGATTTAGCAAAAATTAAAGTTAAATGATTTAACCGTGATCCAAAATGTCACTTTTATAGTAAATAAATGCGAATATATTGTAAAACAGAATAAAATCTACATGATTTATTTTTAATGAAGAATTATTTCTAAGAAATATGCAGGTAGAGCTTAGAGCTCTGGGCTCCCCTTTGAGAGACACCAGGGTGCAAATTCACTCCCTTCAGCCTTTAGAAGATTTTTGGTGAAAACTTTGAAAAGCTTTGAATTAATGCCACCTGTAGTATGAGACAGCACTTAAAAACGAGGGACCGAAATGCACATAACAACGGTGGCTAGATCTGAAAAACATCCTGCGGAGTAAAATAGGCACAGAGAGAATGAGATCTAATACATAGCTTATCATTTGCATAAATTGAGATACATACAAGTAAAATAAAAATTCAATGTACAATACAAGAACACAAAAAGAAAAATGCGCATTAAATACATTACAGTGGTTGCTACTGGAGTATGGGAAATGGAAATGGAGAAAGAGTAAACAAACAAACCAAAGAGAGATTTTGTGTGTAATGAATTAAATAATAAATGAATCAAATCAAACCTCTTCACTTGAGATTCATAAAAGATTAGAGGATTAAGTCATCACCAACTATAAAGAATTTCTTTTTAAATGAAGCTTTCTTTGGGTATTTGTCATGAAATCCTCATTATCTGCTAAGAATTAACTACCAGAACAAGCTGTGTAAGCTTGAGAAGATGGCTATGTGCAGAAAGAGGACAAAGAAGAAAAGAGAGAAGCAACAGAATGACTAGGATTTAGTTAGTATCTAAAGTTTTCCAGGCATTTGGGAAAAGTATTTCACACATGTGATCTGAAGGAAATACTATTATCCCAGTTGACATATGAGGAAACTGAGGCTTAGAGAGGTCAAGGAAAGAACTTGGCAAGGTTACTCAGCTCACAAGAGGCAGTTTGCAGACTTGATCATCTACTTATCCAAGATCCTAATCACTGTTATACACTGCCTAGAACTAGAAGGTCTAAGCAGTGTCAGGAGTTAGTAGGGTTGTAATACTGACCCAACCTAAGGACGTACCTGCTAAAGAAGGAAGGAAGAGGAGAGGAGGAGGGGGCCTTGGAAAGGCAAGAAAGAAAATGACATCTTCCACAACTTTGTCCTTAGCCAGGTGTATTAGACAGGGTTCTCTAGATTAACAGAATACACAGAATGAGTATATTTTTAAAAAAGGGATTTATCAGATGGCTTACAGTTTGCAGCAATGTAGTCCCAGGTTCTGATTGCACGTGGAGGGTCAGAGGAACCAGTAGCTGGTCGAACGGTCTAAGAGCTGGAGTCTTAGGATTGGAGCAACCACTAATTCAGTCC
>PVJS01052081.1:0-13745 GCA_004027185.1 Glis glis
TGATTGGCTAATCTCGCTTAACATAATGCTCTCCAGATCTTTCCATTTTCTTGCAAATGCTGTTATTTTGTTCTTCTTTATTGCTGAGTAGAATTCCATTGCTTATTTTTAAGCATTATAAAAGTTATAGAAGACCCGTAAGTGGCCAACAGGTATGTGAAAAAATGTTCAACATTACCAATCATTAGGGAAATTCAAATGAAAATAAGTGGGATATTACCTCACTCTAGTAAGAATGACTATAATTAGGAAAAAGAAAGAAATTATGATATTGGTGAGGATATGAAGGAAAAGGAATCCTTACACACTATTGGTGAGAATGTAAATTAGTAGAGCCATTATGGAAAACAGTATGGGAGTCCCACAAAAAATTAAAAATAGAGCTACAATATGATCCAATAATGCCACTACTGGATATATGTCAAAAGGAAGTGAAACAAGTATGTTGAAGATATTATTAAGATGTAAGTCAAAGAACAAGTGTCCTGAATTTTGATGAAATAAAATGTATTAGTTTTATTTTTGTATAATATGCTTAATGTCATATCTAAGCAATCTTTGTACAATCTATGACCAAAAAGATTTTCTCTATGCTTACTTTTAGAAGGATTTTAGAGTAAGAATTTACTTCTAGGTCTATAATCTATTTTTAAATGATGAGTTAAACTTTATATAATTTGTTTATTTGCATGTAGATACCCAAATGTTCAAACAGAATTTATTGAAAAGCATTATTCTCCACTAAAATTCCTTTCCTTCTCTGTGAAATTAATTGCTTTTATATATGAGTGTATTTCTGGTATGCTTAGTCTTTTCCATGGATGCATTTACCCCTAATTAAGATAACACCACATTTTTTTATTACGGTAGCATTAAAATAAGTCTTGAAGTCAGGTAAAGTTTCCAAATGTATTATAGTATTGTTTTGACTTTTTTGGGTCCTTTAGTAATATCATACAATGAGTTGAATCAATCATTTAAATTTACAAGAAAAATTATGAAAATGTCTAAAAGGATTTTCATGATAGATATAGATCAATTGGAGGAAATGTGGTATATTAAAGAGTTTCTGATAAATCACCATCACACACCTATCCCATTTCTGTATGTCTTCTCCAACTTTGTTCAGCAGTGATTTATAGTTTTCCATGTACACTCCCTGCATATATTTTGTTATATTTAAACCTACTATCTCATACTTGATGTTTTCTTAAAATCAATTTTGGTTTTAGATTGATATGTTCTACTATAATAGAAATTGATTTTTGTATATTCATCGTGTATTCTGTAATTATTCTTAATTATTTTTTCAGTATTATTTTGCATTTTCCAAAAGATTTTCTACATAGACAGGATGTCATTTCTTTTTTATACTTTTGTTGACGCATTATAGTCTCACATCATAATGTAATTCATAGTGATACATGCACACAGCAGTTGGTGAGTTTTCCAGTTTTCCACTGGAGAAATTTAATTCTTTTTTTTTTTGTGGTACTAGGGATGGAATCCAGGGGCATTCTACCCCCAAGATACACTCCCAGCCCTATTTTTTACTCTTTGTTTTGAAATAGGGTCTTACTAAGTTGCACAGGGCCTCACTAAGTAGCTGAAGCTGGATGTGAACCTGTGATCCTCCTGTCTCAGCCTCCCAAGTCTGGGGATTGCAAGTGTGCGTAACCATGCCTGCCTTACTTCTTTCTTTTTATTTCTTTTTCTTAGGTTAGCTCACTGGCTAATACATGGGTGCTGATATTGAATAGATGTGCTAAGAGTGTACATCTTTATCTTATTCCACTCGTTTAGGTGTAAAACATTCAGTCTTTCATCATTGAGTTAAGTTAGCTGTAGGTTTCTTCTTGTTTTGTTTGTTCCTTTTATAAATACTTTGACTGGTGAGAACTTCCCCTTCTATTCAAAATTTACTTTTTCCTCCTCAGGAATGGTTGTGAGATTTTGTCAGATGATATTTCTGCATCTATTGAGAGTGATCATATTTTTTCTACACTGTTAATTTAACATTGATTTTTTTATACTAAGTCAACCCTGTATGCTTAGGATAAATTTACTAGCACCACCATGGAAGTCGGCTCCATATCAAGGGAGCCTGGACAAAAGGCTCCTTCCGTTTCATGGACTTGGAGCCCTGGGGAAAGTTGGAGGGCTAAGAAGGGCAACACTCTGGGTACTGAGTCAGAGTGGAAAAAAGCATCTTCTTCAAAGTGTCTTTATTAGAATCAGGTGAGATATCCCCTCCTGCCCTTGATTAAAAAAAAAAAAAGCCTCAGCAAAGGTGCCTAAAGAAGATCCCACTAGAAGGCCCCAGAGAAGGAGGCCTGGAATGAAGGCAGCTGAGCCATGAGCTGAGAGGCTGGAGAGCAGGACCAACCTGGAGGTCCTTGGCTGCAGCTCCCTTCCCAGAGTGCAATGCACTAGTCCCGCGCACGTCTCCTATGTGGAGGGCAGCTTTCTCCTGTGAGACCTGCCAGGTAAAGTCTCTGATTGCCTATGGTTGGGCCTGAAATATCACATCTAGGTTTTTGGGCGCAAGTTAGACTTCTTAGGTAATATGCCATGTGAACTTGAAACATATGTGTGTTTCAATTAGATGAAGGTGGTAAATGGTGACGTTCAATCCTTTGATATCCTTACTGAGAACAAAGGATTGGATATTTTATATTAAAGAGTGAGAACACAGGACTAACCAGTTATTTTTCATTTTATATTTATGTTCATGAGTAAGACTGTCCTAGGACTTTCCTCTCTACTGTTCCTCTCAAGAGGAGAGTGAGAGGAGTCGGGGAGTGTTTTATTTTATTTTCAGGGGAATATTTTATATAAGGCTGAGTTGGTCTGTTTTCTGAATGTTTAAAGATTCAGTAGTGAAGCAATCGTTTTATTCTATTACCTTAATGCCAAATGTTTTTTTTATTACTAGTTCAATTTTTTAATGACTTTAGGGTTTCTCAAAGTTGTTCGTTTCTTCCTAAGTCAGTTTTTATAACATATTTCTATGAAGTTTTCTACTTTTTCTCAATTGGCATATGTATTGGTGTTCTGTGTCTTATTAAGTTTTCATTAATATTTTAGACTCTATAACTAGTCTATATGGTGATAGTAGAAACAATTCATCAAAGAGTTTATAAATGTATAAGAATGATTAACACAACCACAAAATATTTACAGGAAATTTTACAGTACTGTAAGATAAAATTAAAGAATGATATTTAGTGTAAATGTATCTTATATAGAGAAAATTTTTCTGTCATTCTTAAGATATGATACCATGTATACTCAAAAACTCCAGGAAGTTTACTTGATCCAAGGGATAGACTACAAGGCAGACTTTGGGGAGCTTATTCAATATATGGGAATCACAAATTGAGAGGACCCTCGTTCAGCACTGTTTTTCAACCTCCATGTCCCTCCATTAGACAATTACTAAAAGAAAACTATCTGACAAAGCTATGTTTTCCCAACTCAGTATTATTCAATCTTATGTTAGTTTGTAACTTAGGACTATATTTATCCATATAGACAATCATAAGGAATATATAAGTGGGTAGAAAAAGCTCACTAACAGATTCCCATGAATATGCTGTATCTGTTTTAATAATTTAAGAAAATGACTTTAATAATTTAAGCACGTATAAAATAAAAGTTTCTTTAAATAATATTTTTATATATGTAGGAGAGAAGATGGACTTAACTGATTCAAAGTCTTAATTCACCATAAATTTGTAGGGTAGTCAAGGAATATTGCTAGAGTAGATTTCTTAAATACTTTTCTCTAGAATGAAATAAGTTCTTGTCCCTTATTCACACAAAGTTTTCATATGGCATATAGTCTATTAATATTAATGAAAATAGTATGCCGAGTAGAATTTTAAAAATTGTTTGTGTAATATCCCCCCATAGAACAAATGAGGTATATTGAAAAGTTATATTTACTCTTACAAAATATCAGGATATCTGTTTTACTATTTTCTGGCTAAGTAATTTTTTAAATTATATATATACATATATATACAATATCTATTATCTTTTTTAACACAGTTCTATTTAGATCATGACACTCAAACTTGGGAGAATAATTGCATTGCAAAATAGAAGAAAACCAAATCCCAAAGATAACCAAATAATAAAAATGACATGGAATTTCAGCAGCATTCATTTGGAAAAATGATAAGTGATAAAAGCCAATCAGAACTCAAATCCTTAACTGTTAAGTAAACTCAAGATGGCTAGTTCTTTAAAATGGGAGTTTTTTCTTATTTTTTCTTTCTAATTTTATTGGTTTTCTCAGGAACTATGGCAACGAGTTTGCTTTCACTAACCAGAGAGCTGCTCATATAGATGCTGTGTGTCTTATACTGGAAAATGCACTCGTAGTTGATACTCATTTTCATGGTGTATTCTTTCTATGTGAAACCATAAACATACACCTATGTAACAGAAAAAGAAATTATATTTTATTTCTGAAAGTGATGATATTTTAGGAGTAGGTATTTTTCAGAGACAAAGTAAGTTTGTGATATCATTTGTATTTGGTGGTTACTAACTATAATCAGACTAAGGAAATGAAGGATATATTAAAGAGAATCTACTTATGTGTCCTTAACCAAGAAGTCCTGAACTCAATGGCTCAATTTCTAATTTAAATTGTTAATCTACCCCAAGCTTCAGGTTCTTTATTTATATCTCTCTAAGCCTTCTTTTTTCTTTGACTAAGTCATTAATTTAAAGTTATTGATTCAGCATTCAATGCCTTATAAGAATTGTGCGCATGTATGTCCCTATCACTCTGAATTTCATTATGATGTGTGATTACGATACACCAATAGAAGTATATTAAAAATAGAATAACATTAAAACCTGCAAAAATGATTCAATTTCTTTATTTTATTTTATTTGTATATATCTCGATACTTATGTTATGGTTAACAAATCTCATTGCTTTTTTATAATAATACATATATTAATACTTTAATATTTTCAAAGTAGTCCTTACTAGTGAAGGACAATAAACTTGTATTCTTTGGAATCTTGTCACAAATCTCAAGATATTTCCCATGATGAATTTCTTTTAATATTCATATTTACTTAAATATTTTTATTAAATTTGTGGCATTCTGAATTATATTTGATAGTAAACGCTTGCATGTTTCAATTGATGCTTTCTCAAAATATTTATGTAAATTGATACTTCACATACATAGTTTTTATTCTGTGGCTTTAAGGATTGTGTAGCACACCTCTTTATGTCTCCGCAGGTCACAGGTATCCAAGCTTGGGAATGTCACTAGGTACCATTGGTGGTCTCTAGCACTGATCTCTGATGTTATGTTGCCTGAATTTAAATGAAAGCCTTGGAGTTTATGGCTTCATTTTTCTTGGATAATGTGAGCGATGAATTTACAAAGATTGGTGGTTATACATTAAAAATTGCCTGACCTTTTGGTTTTATTTTTTTTCTTCCAGGGATACATGGGGAATTGTTTACAAATTGAATTGGATTGGAATTGGTATTAAAAATCAGAAACCCATGTGAGCTGTAAGCTTAGTCTTTATTTTTTTGGATATTATGAATGGAATCTTGGGGCAGTCTACCTCTGAGCTATTCTCTAAGCCTTTACTTTTTTCATTTTTTAAATTTTGAAGCAGGGTCTCACTAAGTTGCTGAGGGTCTTGCTAAGTTGCTGGGACTGGCCTTGAACCTGCGATGGATCCTCCTATCTCAGTTTCCCAAGTACTGGGAATCCAGGCTTGCGCCACTGCGCTCAGCTAAACTTAATGTTTCTTAGCCCATAGCTTTGCTTCTTTCTTTCCTTTTGGTTATGTTACACTAATTTGTTCTGATATAAGTTCAACAGTGATGACAGAAAATTCAGTGATCTGGATTCCTCAGAAGGCAGCCATACACATTAACGGACTACATCTTTCTCTTTTATATATTTTCATCATAGTACATTGTCAAAATATTCCGGGTTCATATATTATTTTAGGTAGAATTTTATACTAAAAGGATTATGTCTAATTCTTACATTATCATTATATCCTTATAATCTTTTACAAATCTTTTCTTTAGGCTGGGCAGTGTCTCATGCCTGTAATCCCAATACTTGAGAGGCTGAGACTGGAGAATTGGAGGTTCAAGGCTGGTCTGGGCAACTTATCCAGACCCTGTTTTGAAATAAAAAAATTAAAAGGGATAGAGGTGCAGTTCAGTGGTAGAATGACTCTGGGTTCAATCTCTAGTACCACATTTAAAAAAAAGTTTTCTTTAACTTTTCAGGTAGTGGTATGCATTTATATCAGCAAAATACAGTGAAAAATGACCTTTTTCATGATTTTTCTTTCATTCATACACACCCCCTAGCTTTCCCTTTTGAAATGTCTGCTTCTTTTGAATTACTTTTTTTTGGTACTGGGGATTGAACTCAGAGGCATTCTATTTCTGAGCTACACCCCCAGCCCTTTTTACTTATTTTTTTATATTTTGAAACAGGGACTCTCTAAGTTGCTGAGGGCCTCACTAAGTTTCTGAGGCTGTCATGGAACCTGCAATCCCCCTGTCTCAGCCTCCCAAGTATTGGGATTAGAGGCATGTACCTCCATGCCTGGCACTATTGAATTACTTAATGCCTCAGCTTCAGGGCTACCTTAACTACTTCAAAGGTTCTCTGTGGCTTATGTTTTCCCTGGAGTCTTGCTGCCATCCTCCCTTCTTCAGACCTCCCTCATCCTCCTCTGATGTCCTGGTCTTATCATTCTTGAGGGAGTCAAAATGTTTCTATAACATGCTGCTCCCTACATCCTCCCTCTACCTGAATACCAGTAACTTGTTCTTCTGCTCTAGAGTGTAGTACTAAGTGACTGGTGGGAAGTTAGGGAGGACAGGTAGCATACAGCCTGGATGCACTGGCAAAGGGATGATGGGTGTCTTAAGGAGTAAGAATCAAGAGGGCACACAATACCATCACACTCAGAACAGCACACGATTTAAACTTATTGTTTATTTCTGGAATGTTCCATGTCATATTTTTGGACCATGGTCGACCCTGGATAATTAAACATTGGGAAGTAAAACCTCAGTTAAGGGGGAATCACTGTACAGGAATATGTTCTCTTACTTTATATGTGCTCTATAGTGAACATGATTTAAGGGACATAAATGAACTGTTCCCCAGTTGCTGTCAGTTCCTGCATGTCATTTCTGATATAAGACCATCTTCTCTTTTTTTACATCCTATAATCTATACCAATATCTATGTCTTTCTTCTCTCTCTCTCTTCTTCAGGAATCTTCTAATATGAATGTTTAATCTTTGTGTGAACTTAATAGGATGACTCTTTAGTAGAATCTTATTATTTTAAGATTTTTTCCCTCTTAATATGGCACAAATGACCTTGAACAGAAACGGGGGAATGTGAGGCTGTTCTGTAGCTATGAAGTCACTTCATGGTCCAATAAATTTCTTGGGAGTTCTGGAGGTGGTCTTAGATAAAGAAATTCCCAGTTTACACTTTAGACATTTACTTGTCCTATGCTGTGATACAGCATTCAGAAATCCTATTTCCTCTTTGTGGCTTAATAAGGTGTTTGGTTTGCATATTAAGAACTTGGATCACTATATTTAAAATGTGTCATTGTATAATTCTATGACTTTAGGCAAAATTAGATTTAAAAAAGTTAAACACAATTCTCTTTCAGGGAAAGTTAGATAAGAATTTAGTGGATCCTTGCCAGTTCATTAATAATATCTTCAAAATTTGAGGATAAAGTGAGATTGCATTTGGTAATTAAACTCCCTGCTACCAAAAACAATTTCCTTGCCGCTGCTACTTCTCGAGGAAATAAAACAATGAGACTATAGCATTACAGTTGATTCCAGTATTTCCAATGCATTTGTGGAAAAGGAGTTAAAAAAAAGGTCAAATCTACACATAATATCCAAACCTTGGACACTTCAATTAAGTGCATAATATTAACTACAACCAAGATTTATATAAAAGCCATAATCCTTGCACCTAACAGATTTGCTATTATGTAAGTAAAATCCAGTTTCTCCTTAAGCATTCTACTAGTGATAACCCTTGACTAATTTGAATTTTATCTTGGAGTGTACCCCAAATTCTTATAAATTAACAAAAGGCAGAGGACTAGATAAGAGGTAGGCAATAGGGAGAAAACATGAATGAAAGTATATAATACAATATCAACAAGCAGATCCTGACTATCTATAAATAAGGCTTTTCCTATTGTGGCATTTGGCCTCCACGATGACCTCATTCGATCCCAATCCCTGGGTATTCCCTACCATAAGCAATTTCTTTCCATAGAGAAACTTCATTCTAATCAGTAGAATATGAAAATGTTGAGATGTCACTTCTACGAGTAGGTTACAAAAGAATATGATTTAATTTGTGATAGCAGACTATCCTTCTATCTCTACAGGCTTTGCTGAAGTAAGCTGCATATCAGAGAAGATCAGATATCAGGAAACTGAAGAAAGTCTCCAACTAACCCACAGTAAGGAACCAAGACCTCAGCCAAATGGTCTTGAGGAACTAAATACTGTTATCAATCATATAAACTTGTCTGAACTTGTAGATATATCCCTCCTCTTTTGAGACTTCAGCCTCAGCCCTGGCCAACATCCTGATTTCAGCCTTTGAGTGACGAGTGACTATGAACTATATAGAGAGGCCCAATTAAATAATTTATAGGTCTTAATCCATAGAAACTGAAATAACAAATGTGTGATTTTTTAGGTTATTTGGTATGGACCAAAGAGCAATAACACATCTATTATATGCATTATGTTGTATGTATTGTATATTGTATACATATTATATTCCTACTAAAGAGGCCAGATAATTTTATGGCCAAACTACCACACATGAGTAAGCCTTAAACTGTGCGTATTTCTTACTTCTTGAGTCCATTAGGCATTTTTTAATAATAGGATTATTCTCATCAACTATGGAGGCTCATTTGAATGAAACAAGTATTAGATTATAAATATTTCGTTTTTATACCACTAATTTGATTACCTTCCACCTCTGTTCTTTTTTAATTCAATATTATTTTGAAGCAGATGACATATTAATGAGATAAAGTTTTTTCAGGTTTCTGATATGTATATGAGTAAGGATACATATATTGGTCTTGGCTTGACATTACATTACTCTCTTTTTAGCCTTCTATTCTTACTCATTGGATTTGTACTCCACTTTATATGTTGGTTTTACAAATATTCTTTTCAAATTTCCATCTGACAGATTTTACTTTGTATATATATTTTACTATATATGTATATATGTATATATATATATATATAATGCTGTAATATTTGCTTTTGCATTGATTAAAAAATAGCAGAATACTTGTATGAGTTTTGTGGTACCCCAGTGAGCCTCTGAGCATCCAGCAAGAAACAGTGCTCCTTCCCACCCTACCACAGTACCACAGTACCACAGGAAGTAAGCATTGTGTTTAAGGGCCTGATCTCCAAAGCTTAGCCCTGGATTCTTAGTGAAATATCTTCAACTGCTGAATATTTCTTTAGGAGAACCAATGCTTTTTTATGAGCCAAGGAGATATATGATGGTCACAGATTGGACACCATCCAATATATACCCACATCTGCTCACTGTGAAACAAACTGTTTTGTCATTTTATGAGTCAATCTTATTTGCACAAAAGGTGAATGATTAAGATAGCTGGATTGCCAGAGTTTGATGCAAAATGAGGTTTAACTCTATTGGGGAGTGGGGACATAAGCCAGTAGAGATTTACAATGCCACACATTGCTTATTTTTATAGCTTGACTTCATCATTCCAAATATACAACCACAATCATATAAGATAAACCAAAGCATAGAAACTATTATAAAGACATCCAAGACCTTGAGTAAATATGCCACTGTTTCTGAATTATCTAGGACACTCATTATATTGCTAAAATAAATTTATATTTGATGATATGTCACTATGATTCATGCTTATAATAATAGTGACTATTGAGGAATGAACTAATTTTTTATTTTTATTATTTGAATACAGAATTGCTACCAATATTATGATTTGTTGATTAGTAGTTGATTATTATATTGTTGTATTCTTGATTGTATTAGTAGTTGATTATTGTATTGTATTGTTGAGTATTAATTATAGTAGTTTATAATCTCCTTCCTGTATATACAGTTATATTTAAGATGATGGATGGATTGTTATGAAGTATTTTGCTCATAGCAATACATATTTCCAAAGATATTATAAATGAGAAAATATGTATCATAAAAGTACAAAGGACAGTAAAGTTTTAAAAAAGTAATTAACAGTTATGGACAAATGTGATGAAAAATCCATGAAGTCTGACAAACAACAAACAACAATTGAATCCTAAAGATGTTAATACTTAAGTGAGATTCCATGAGTTAAATGCTGGAGTAAAAAGGAATAAAAATGGAATATGAAAGATTTCAGGGCAAAGGGATCAGATCTGGAATGTAAATGTGCTAGGCCAGAAAGCTAAAAGGTATTTCTGTAAATATTTAACATTTTGAGATTAATTAGTTCAAATTAATTCCACAGCAGTGAGATGATCTCAGTGTTACTGTATTTTATGTAGAAAAGGAAGTACATTGCTATTTACTAGACACTTTAATATTTTTAAGTGTTGGAAATTTTTGAAAGACCCACTAAGGTTAAAATGGCCCATAGATTTGTTTAACATAGTGACTCTATTTCTGAAATAGACAAATACACATAAAATAGGATCAAGTAAAACGGATCTGAAAGTATGAGTCACATTTGAACATGAAACTGCAAATAAATATAAATATGAGACATTTTAAATTATATTACTCCGAATATATTAAACAACTATATAGTGATTATCTCATCAGGACAGTATACATACAGAGAAAATCGAATTACAACTTTTCTGAGTTGCGATGATGAATTTGATCTGAAATGATCAGGTATCATTTAGATATTTCTTTCATATCCATAAAGGAGATGCACTGAGAATGAGGACGCCACTCAATACTTAAAGAATCTGATTTTGGGGTGAATGAAGGAATGATCTATTAGGATACTATCAATTTATCTAAATGTTTTTAGTCATACATGTATCTCATTGCTTACACTTTAGGATTAAAATCCTTCAGTAACATATAATTTTTTTGCTAAGTAAAATCATGCTTACCAGTACAATATATATACTAGTACATATATATATATATATGGAAAGAGAGAGAGAGAGAGAGTCATATGTCAAAGGATCTTGTGACAACAGTATAGATTATTTTAAGGAGAGGAAGCATTTTTGAGAGAGAAGTATGTGACATTTGGTCTCAGGGTTGCACAGTAGGGTAATGACTTCAACAGGATGATAGAGAAGCATCAAGAATAAAGACCAGCCAGGCGTGGTGGCGCACGCTTGTAATCCCAGTAGTTTGGGAGGCGGAGACCGGAGGATCCGGGTTCACGGCCAGCCTCAGCTCTCTCTCTCTCCCTCTCTCTCTCTCTCTCTCTCTCTCTCTCTACTTAGTGAGGCCCTCCACAACTTCATGAGACCCAGTTTCAAAATAAAGTATAAAAAATAGGGCCGGGGGTGTAGCGCAGAGGTAGAACTCCCCTGGGTTCAATCCCTGGTACCGAAAAAAAAAAAAGAATAAAGACCAAAAAGACTAAGAACTAAAAACAGGGCATCAGGTGCCCTGAAAATTAATCTGCTGCATCCTTTTTCTGGTGTGTCTAGAATGTCTAGAAGAAATTCCCAGGTAAATGCTGTATTCAAGACATTTTTCATTTCATATCAACCGTGTACTTTGTGGATCCTGTCTGTGGAAAACACTGGTGTCTTTAGGCAAGAGTATTCTTCTAGTAGCACTCAGATTTGACAATGCGCTAAAAATGTTTTCATTTTTAAACTATTATGCACTTAAGTGAAATAATGTAAAGAGTAAATTTGTCTCCTAAATAAGCAATATAAATAACCCTAGCCTAGCACCTCAATGGAAAACAAAGAATATTCAAGGGAAGCACATGTGACTGAATTTATCTTTCACAACCAAAAAAAAACCAAAAAATGATTTATCTTCCATAATCAAAAATGATTTACCTTTCATAACCAGAAAATGATTTCAGTGATGCAAATATCATTTTAAACATTTTACACATAAGGAAACTTTTAGAAAGTTTATTGAAGTTCATATTGAAGTTCATAGCACTGATCAGTGTCTAAGCAGGATTTGAAAATAGATTTATCTCTGAAATATACACTTTTAAGGTTATACTACAATGTGCAATTTATAACATTGAAAATAACATGTATAGTGTGTCCAAAATATTAATTGTATAATTTGGCAGCTATATTTGTCATTTTGGCTCAAGTTACATGTCTAACTCCTTAAAATAATAAAGAAAATTGACAGTTAGTAGAATTAACTAGATTTTAACTGAGCACCTCTTCAACCATAGGAAACTTAATGAAAAGTGGCCAGGTAGACTTAGCTACATGAAAGCATCCATGTGATTCTATATATATGTTACATGATGGTGTATTTCCAGTGGCAGCTCAGATGACAACAAATATGTTTATTTAATCACTGTGACTACTGTAAAAGCAGGGAATTATATACATTACTACTTCTCAAGGTTTTCACATGAATTGCTCACAAAAACATGCATACCCACCCTCTCCCCAAATGAGAAAATCTCAAACATCTAAGACCTAACCCAAAATGAATTGTATATAGCTTTTGAAAGTTAGAATAAAGGATAATAGGAATTTTAACAAAAACTAGAGCATAAACTGAAATCCAATTTTTCCTAAACCTGAAAATAACTAAAAATTACTTGCACATATATCTGTTCATATACTGCCAGAGATTTAAATTTAGAATTAATGTATGTTGTCGTCAAATACAAATGAGGAATGTATTTCTCTTAGCTACTTATGCTGTTAGGTTTTTCAGTTAGAATTTAGAACCCAAGTAGATAGTTTCCTTCTTTTCAATTAATATCAGAGAAAATTTTTTAAGTGTTAAAAAAAACTAGCTAGCAAGATATCTATCTGGCTAATTAGGATTCATCCCAGAAATACTAGGGAAATTTAACATGTTTGCCAGGTAAAAAATATAACCAACCACATTGACAGATAAGGAGAAAAATAAAACATGATTATTTTAATAGATATAGAAAATAAAAATGATATAACGCAATACATTTCTATTGCAAAAGTATGCAGAATTACTCCATCCAACTTCTGCCAGTCCACCAGGCCCTTTCATGGCACTGGGTAGAGGCCCCAGCACTGATCTGTCGGGGGCAGCCAGAGAGAGAGAGGGATGCGAAGCTGACGGGGGGGGGCAGAAGCCGGACGGTTGGACAAATAACCATACCTCCAACCGGGAGCCATGTCTTGCAAAAACTCGTTTATTAGAGAGCACATCTCTCTTTTATAGTAGAGGCAGTACAGGAAGTTCGCAAGTAGTAGGGTGTGGCACCACGCTCTCCTGGGATCTATCATAGGTAAAGGCGCCTGTCGTCTGTGAGTACGGAAGGAGGTAACTACCTATCACAGCCCTCCTGAGGCTACCTCCGGAACTACCTGCGGGACCTCCCCCTGAGGAATTCGCCAGCGCCATCTTTGCCATTAATATGCTGAATTACTGCCACGTGGGAGAGGCCCGGTACTACAGAGCAGGCTTCTGCCAGTCCACCAGGCCCTTTCA
>PVJS01052082.1:0-13745 GCA_004027185.1 Glis glis
CTATTTTTTATACTTTATTTTGAAACCGGGTCTCACAAAGTTGCAGAGGGCCTCACTAAGGAGATAGAGTGAGAGAGAGAGAGAGAGAAAGAGAGAGATAGGGAGAGAGATCGAGAGAGCTGAGGCTGGCCGCAAACCCGGATCCTCCAGTCTCCACCTCCCAAAGTACTGGGATTACAAGCATGCGCCACCACGCCCGGCTTTGAAAGAACTTTAAAAGTTAATTTCTGTGAAAGTAATATATGTATATGGTCTAAGAAGGGAAATGGGAGCCTGGCACATTGGTCCACGCCTATAATCCCAGTACTTAGGAGGCTGAGACAGGAGAATCACAGGTTCAAGGCTAGACTCAGCAACTTAGTGAGACCCTGTTTCAAAGTAAAAAATAGACGAGAGCTGGGGGTGCAGCTCAAAGGCAGAATGCCCCTGGGTTTAATCCCCAGTACTACAAAAAAATAAAAAGGGCTGGGGTGAGCCAGGCATGGTGGTGCATGTTTATAATCTGAGTACTTGGGAGGCTGAGACAGGAGGATTGCGGGTTCAAGGACAGCCTCAGCAAGTAGTGAGACTCATCAACCTAGTGAGACCCTGTTTCAAAATAAAGAATAAAAAATAGGGCTGGGGGTGTAGCTCGGTGGTAGAATGTCCCTGGGTTCAATCCCTAGTACCGCAAAAAAAACAAAAAGAGTTCCAGTGGGTGGGATGCGGTGGCGGTCACCTCCTCTTGGCACCTGGGACTCCCCCTTCTTCTGTCCTCAGCTCCAGCCACTGCTGACAGGACGTCCTTAGGCCCCGGCTGCAGTGCGCAGGGCCAGAGCCCCAGGTGCCTGCGGCAGGCCCATCCTAAGATTTTTCAGGGGCTCCAGGAAGCAGGTGGGCATGGTTCCTTCCCTGTGTCCCCAGAGCCTGAGGGACAGGTCTCACCAGTGCCTGGCCATTACTACAGCCTGGCTTTTCCTCTGATTTCAGCCAAACTGAAGTCAGTCAAGGAGGTTCTACACTTCTCTGGTGCAGACTTGCAGAGACTGACCAGCCTGTCCAGCCCCGATGTCCAGCGCATGCTGAGGGCGGCCTCCTCACACCTTCGCGGGAGCCCCGTCCTCACAGGTGGGCGGGAGAGCACCCGCACTGGCCGCCGCTCAGGCTTCTGCGGGGCCGACCTGCGGCCATCCTCGCAGGACAGGCCCCACCTAAGGAATAACCTGGCGCAGCTGCCCGAGCAGGGAGGGGTCCTGGCCTTGCTGTACCTGGAGGACGCTCCCGGGCCCTTGCTCCCTGGTGCAGTGGGCTCAGGGCGGCAGCCAGGGGGTTCCTGCCAGAGGCCAGGGCAGCGGAGGGGTAGGGTGAAACCCGAGTCTCGGCAGCACCAGGTTCCAGTCCTTGGAGTGCCTGGCTGCCAGCTCAGTGACCCTGTGTGCCCAGCCAGGCGAGGGGTCCTGGGCTCCCAGATGCCATGGCGCGCTGGCCCGCTCCAGTCAGCCCAGAGCTAAACACCAGCAGCCCAGCCTGACCACTGCCCTCAGGGTGCCGGCCTGGTGCCAGGGTGCCAACCCTGCTTTTCCTGGCCCAGGCAGCTCAGGCCATGACCCACCCGGAGCCTCGTTCTCTAGGTGTGAGAATTGGGGGCGTCAGATGACTTGTCCAAGGCCGTATGGCCAGGGCCTCATAGAGCAGCACAGGTCACAGCACTGACTGGTGTGCACGCGTGTGCGTGTGCGTGTGTGTGTGTGTGTACACCCATGGCCCCAGGGCTGGCCTCCACCCCCAAGAGGAGGCCCTCAAAGGGCAAGGAGGAAGCTATGGTCCGAGTGGCTTCCAGCTAGTGGGAAGAGTCTCCCTGGGGGTGGCTATGGGAGGCCCTCCCACCACGGACACACCTGCGTGACCCTGATAGTTTTGCCTCAATTTTTTTTTTTTTTGGTGGCACTGGGGCTTGAACCCAAGGGTGTTCTACCTGTGAGCTACACCCCAGCCCGTTCTATTTTTTATTTTGAAACAGGATCTTATTAAGTTGCTGAGAGCCTCTCTAAATTGCTGAGGCTGGCCTGCAACCTGCCATCCTCCTGTCTCAGCCTCTGGGATTATAGGCATGGGCCACCACGCCCGGCTGCATTGTTGAATTTTGAGCCAACGTAAAGCCTGGTCAGAACTGTCCACAACCCCAGGGACCAACGTTCATTTTAATTTCTCTTCATGCTGAGATTGTCGGGGTGCGCCTGGGGTCTCTGGAGCCACAGCTCTGTTCTGGTTGCACTGGGGGAGTCTCTCAGAATGTCCAGTGGGTTGTTCTATGTAGAACTCCGGGAAGGCTGGCGGGGCAGGTTCCCATGAACGCCATGACTGGTGCGCACTCTGGCCGCGCCGCCTCCCCTCTGCCCTGGACGCCCGCCCGCCTGCCCTGCGTGGCCAGGCATCACCGGGTGGGGCTGGGGCACCGTGCTGACACCCCGCCGCCCACCCCGCAGCGCTGCACCTGTACCAGCAGAGGGAGTGCTTCCCCGCGCAGCACCAGCGCCTGAGCCTGGGCTGCCGGGTCCTGGATGGCCTCCTCCGAGGCGGCCTGCCGCTGGAGGGCATCACCGAGCTGGCCGGCCGCAGCTCGGCAGGGAAGACCCAGCTGGCGCTGCAGCTCTGCCTGGCGGTGCAGTTCCCGCAGCAGCACGGGGGCCTGGAGGCTGGTGAGTGGCACCCCTTCCCGGGTGTGTGTAGGGGGGTGCTGGCCAGGTGGCTCCCGGAGCTCTGGGGTGGCCTAGCAGCTGCCTCTCTGGCTGTTCCCAGAATGAGGGTGTGAGGCTGGACTGGGGGGCCAACCCTGCAGACCAAGCCCCGCCGCGCCCGGCACCCCAGCTGCGCCCCAGACCCACAGACAGAAGGCGACGCAGTGGTCAGAAGCTTCAGCACGCGACAGCCCCGCACTGTGCCTAAAGCGAGCAGCAGGAGCAGCCGAGTTAGAGCCAGCTCCAAGGTCCTGGCGCCCTGTCCCCGCAGTGTTCCCAGCAGCCCTCCTTACAGTCTGGTCTGCTTCCCTGACCCTTAATGATGTTGAGCATCTTTCATGTGCTTATTGGCCATTGATATGTCTTCTTTGGAGACATGCCCATTAGAGTGTTCCCTTACCACTTAAAGATTGCCTTGTGCTGGGCATGGGGGCACACGCTTGTAATCCCAGTACTTGGGAGGCTAAGACCAGAGGATCACAGGTTCGAAGCCAGCCTCAGCAACTTAGTGAGGCTCTCAGCAACTTAGCAAGACTCTAGTTCCAAATAAAATAGGGCAGGGGGTGTAGCTTTTAGATAGAATGCCTCTGGGTTCAATCCCTAGTACCAAAAAAATAAAAAGGACAGGGTGTAGCTCAGAAATAGAATGCCCCTGAGTTCAATCCCCAGTACCACACACACAAAGGATATGTTTTCTTTCTTCCTTTGGATTGTCTCTTCATTTTCCTGATGGTACCCTCTGAAGCACAAGCCTTTTTTGTATTTTGAAGTCCAGTTCTATTTTCCTTTGGTCACTTGTATCTCAGGTGTCATTTAAGAACCATTGCCTGATCTAAGTCACGAAGCTCTGCGCCCGTGCTTGCTTCTTAGGGTCAGCACTCACGGTTGATCATTCTGAGTTCATATCTGTATGTGGTTTGGGGTCCAGTCTCGGTCTTTTGCATGCAGACATTCAGTCATCCCCGCACCATTGTTGCAAAGACTGTTCCTTCTCCACTGAGTCATCCCACCCCGGCATGTTTGTCAAAAGTCAGCTGCACACGACATAGCACTTGTTGCGGCCCTGCCCCGCCCGCTCTTTCTGCGCAGGCTCCAGGCCCAGGCCTAGAAAGTGAACCAGAGGAAGCTTCTGCTTGACGGAGCCTTTCAGGGCTCAAATGTCGCAAATGTCCCTTGGCCCCAGTGATCCATTCACTCTGCCCAGCTCAGGAGTGGCCAAGACAGCCACCCACATGTGGCCATTCTGGCCCAGGGCCCAGGACAGGG
The DNA here is from genome assembly GCA_004027185.1 of Glis glis. NCBI lineage: Eukaryota > Metazoa > Chordata > Mammalia > Rodentia > Gliridae > Glis > Glis glis. The sequence goes on from PVJS01052082.1 coordinate 3,984, forward strand.
TCGTTGGTGCCCAGGTTTCAGAACTGGAGGTCCAGCCCGTTCCCAAGGGGCCACCTGAGGAGGCTGCTGGTGGGACGAGCAGCAGCGTGGCCTGCCTCCCTCCTCGGGTCAGAGGTGAAGTGGGGGGCACGTGTACTCAATTGGCGTGGCAGCCACAGGCCCATTTCGGGTCCTCTGGAACCCCGGGCATTCTGGCTTCCCAGGGGCCATCTACATCTGCACAGAAGACATCTTCCCAAGCAGACGGCTACAGCAGCTCATCCAGCAGCAGCCCCAGCTGCGGACAGATGTGCCGGGGGAGGTGGTCCAGAAGATCAACTTTGGCGACCGGATCTTCATTGAGCACGTGGCCGACGTGGTGAGTGTCTTGCCCTGTGCCTGTTGAAGCGCAGCAGGGCAGCGGGGTCTGTGGTGGGAGAGACCAGGCCCAACGCGAACACTGGGCAGGTGGGGCCAGAGGGTGGAAAGTTGCCGAGAGGTGACGTCAGGGTTCGGGAAGCTCGTGAAAGCCGGCCAGGGTGCAGACTCTACGTGGGCTGGGGGAGGATGAGGAGCCTGATCCAGTATGGAGGGTGAGCAGATGTGTGTATGTGGGGGGGATCCTTGCTACACCGACTTAGCTGGGATCTTGCTGGAACTGGATTTCAAAAGGATGTGCCCAGATGGGGCTGCAGAGGGCTCAGGAGCCTGACTACAGTTTGGCCAAGCGGAAGGGCTTGGTCAGAGGCCACCTGTGGGCTGGGCGCCCAGGACACCGCTGTGCCTGGTTTCAGTCAGCAGATCTGACTGGGCCCTGTATGTTATCTGTCAGCCCACCAGGGAGGAAGGAGTGGGGAATAGGAGTGTCCCCTGGGCTGAAGGCCCCTGACCACCTCCTGCCCCTCATCTGGCCGTCCTTAGGTTGCTGCTGGCCATGGAGCCGGAGGTGTCCGCCTGCTTCTGGGGGAAGTCAGCCTTCATGGGGCCTGGGCTCCCACCCGTGTGTGGCCCTGCCCCACCTGGCCAGGGCCTGATGGCACCCTGCCCAGACAGGCCTCTGCAGACTTCACTGCTACCTGGCTGCTGGCTTCCCACGGACGCTGGCAGTCTAGAAGAGGGATTCCTTGGCAGGACCTGTGTGGTCACCTAGGGGCTCAGGCCCATCCTGCCACCGGAGAGGAGGGCAGGGGGGGTCCTAGAGGCTGGACTCCATGCCAGCAGTGGGAAGCAGGGCAGGCCCAGACAGCTCATCAATGCAGAAGGACCCTCACCCCACACATGGACAAGCGACAAGGGAAGAGGAGTCAGAGGAGAGAAGGGAAGTCGGGGCGGGAATGAACCTGAATGCCGAAAGTCAATATGGAAGTAGCAGCTGGTAGCGAGCACGTGAGCCACCGGGCCTCCGTGCAGTGGTAGAACCCACTGCTGGTGGTTATGAAAAGACTTGCATTCAGGTTAAAGATAAGGCATATAAACTTTTAATTTTAAAAAATTTACAATAAAATACATTATCACACGCAATTCAGGGAACTAACACGTGAGTAGTGACACGGGGAGCCCGGCAGGTACAGGACACGGGAACGCCCTGTCCCCGCCGGCCTTCCCAGGAGCGGGTGGGGCCTCGCGCCTGCCATCCTCAAGCCTGCCTGGCTGGCTGAGCACTGCTCCCGGGGCCCTGCCAGCGGTGTGGTTATTAGTATGGCGGTGCTCCCAGACACGGGCCCTCCCAGCCTCGCCCTGGCCATCACAGGGCCAGCTCCAGGGCCACTCGCGGCGCGGCGTCCTGGCATCCCAGCTCAGGCCAGGCCCGGGTTCACTGCAAGAGAAGCTGCAGGTCAGACCAGGCCGCTGTTCCAGGAAGGCCTCTTGGGGGAGGCCCCCACCCTCCTGCCGGATGTCTGCTAGAAGGCCGGGGACTGGGGGCCGGCCTCCCTGGGGCTGAGGCTGGGGGGCCTGTGCGCTTGGTCTCAAACCGGGAGACTGTGTAAACAGGGAGCCTCCCTTCCGCACAGGCAGAGTCTTTAGAGCCACGCTGGTCCCCCCACCTCCCTGGCCTTCGGCCCGCCACAGCCAGCGTGTGGACACTCACATTAGTGCTAGCATCTTCTAGGCTGCTGCTGTCGTTTTCCACACAGAGAGGCTCCACCGGGGACGCCCTGGGGAGAAGCACAGACTAGTTTCACTCGGGTTGGACTCCACACCCTCAGCTCTCCTCGGAGCTCCAGGCCGGCTCTGCCCAGCAGCAGCCATCTATCTTACCCCGCCATGCCTCCCTGCCTCCTCACCTCGGCCACACAGATCTCTGCAGTCACAGGCCACCGGGCCCCAGTGCCAGTAGGGCACAGTGGTCCCAAAAGGAAGGCCCGAGAACACCTGTCTGAAGGAGGTGCATTTCCACCCCAGGCCAGGGGGTGCCCAGCACAGGACAGCAGGAGGGGATGGCCCAGGGCTCGACACAGTTACGCAGTCTCTGGGACCCCTGCCCGATCGTCAGTGGAAGCAGGCCTGGCCTGACCATCGTGAGCCTGAAGGGCCCGGCCCCCGCCTCACTGGCTGAGTGGGGCTGTCCAGAGCCACCTCCAGACCATTGGGCTTGTCACCGTTGTGACAGGATGGTCTGGGGGGCGACTCTGGAGGTGAGAGCCACAGGGTGGGAGGGGCCTTGGGAGGAAAGCGAGGACTCAGTACTGCGTAGGGTCTGGGCAGGACAGTGCTGGAGCTGCAGGTCAGAGGGTCCTGGTGGCCCCTGGAGTCGCTGTGGCCAGCGCAGACTGTGGTTCCCCCACAGGACACCTTGTTGGAGTGCGTGAGTGAGAAGGTCCCCGTCCTGCTGTCGAGGGGCATGGCCCGCCTGGTGGTGGTGGATTCGGTGGCAGGCCCGTTCCGCTGTGAATCTGACAGCCAGGCCTGGGCGCTCCGGGCTCGGCGCCTGCAGTCGCTGGGGGCCCAGCTACAGCGGCTGAGCAGCACCTTCCAGAGCCCCGTGCTCTGCATCAACCAGGTGGGCAGGGCCAGCAGTTATTGAGGGGGAAAGGGGGGTTGGTGTTGATGACACAGTCTTGGAAGCCTCTGGAAACCCTCAGCCACCACAACTGACCCTGTTGGGCCCTCCAGGTGACAGAGACCATGGAGGAGTGGGCCCAGGCGCCCGGGCCACCAGGGTGAGTGCTGGTGACTGGGGGCATGGGCGGGGTGCCCCATCTGCAGGGGCAGCAATACCTGTCTTCTCTCAGGCCCTGGGACGAGCGCCTGGCCCCGGCCCTCGGCATAGCCTGGGCCAACCAGCTCCTGATGCGGCTGATGGCCGACCGGCTCCGTGGAGAGGGGGCCGCCCCACACCCGGCCCGGCTCCTGCGGGTGCTCTTTGCCCCTCACCTGCCCCCCTCCTCCTGCTTCTACACGGTCAGTGCAGAAGGGGTGCGGGGGACGCCAGGGACCGAGTCCAGTTAACGTGATGGCAGCTGTGTACCCAGCCAGGTCCCAAGAAACCCGGGGTCGCTGGTGGCGTCAGCTTCGCCTCCTGAGCTAGAGGAAGCATGTGACAGGGATGCCCGGCTGGGGCCACTCTCCTCGCCCTGGGCGTCGCCTGCCCAGCTTGTTGGGCCATGGCACGGTCTCTGCCTGGCCCTTGGAGACCAGAAGACTTGATTTGGCTGGTGGCATCTGGGGGTGTCTCTACGGTGACTCTCAGGTAGCCCCCAGAATCACGCGGGGTCACTCTTGCCCCATCCTCTGTTCCCACTAATACCCGCCCTGGATGGGGTCAACAGCCTGCTTGGGCCTGATGCCTCAGGGCCCCTGGGGGCTGCTTGGTGGCGTATGCCCTCCTCCTGCAGGGTGGCCCCCAGCACCCTGTGGCCACAGGACTGTAGTGAGGTGTCTCCAGCACACCTTGTGCCTCCAAAAACTTCCAACCTCAGGCTGCAGCTCCTGGAAGGCTGGGGCGGGTGACCTCCAGCTGAGGCCATAGCCACGGGATGTCCAGCAGCCCTGGCCCGGCAGTGTCACCTGCAGAGCCCCCAGCCTCACTCCCAGCTGGAGGGCAGGGCTGCCCACAGTACCTCCTCCTGCAGACCCTGGACTCTGACCACCTGGCCATGGACACGAGGCCGTGTCGCTAAGAGGTGACCATCTTGACCCCCTCTACCTGCCCCCATCTCCCTCCCGGCAGCGCAGGCCTCTGGTGGACGGTTACCTGGGCTCGATCTACGTCCCCCCACAGCCCGGAGGCAGACACCATGACCCCCTGCAGTGGTGGGGGAGCGCCATGACTGCAGACTGCACCTTTCTCTAGAGCAGGATGATGCCCGTGTGGCTTCCATCCTGTTGTCAAAGCCATCTATGGCCATGAGAGGCTAAGCACTGCTGCCATACAGCTGGGACAGAGTTGTTTTGGAATCTGAGTTTTACAAAACAGCCTTTCTGCAAAAGTGCAGGGACTTTGTAACAGGAAATAAAGCATTTTTATTTTTGTAATTAAATATAGACAATTCCAAATTATTTTCTAGGCAACTTGTATCAACAATTAGAAAACAACTACAACTCAGAGGTTCAGCTAGTGGAGGCTGCTCTCCTGGAGGGGCAGAAGGGGCGCGCCCGCCCGTTTAGCCGGTGGGCCTGAAGAAGGGCTGTCCTCCAGGTGGCCCCAGGAACACTTTGGTTCCCTAGGGCCACCCTTGGGAGGCCCAGGCCCTGCTAGGCAGACCCTCAGCCTCTCACTGAAGCCCCCCACACCCCATACCCCACCTGCTGGGCCCCCAAGATCTGCGGTCCCCTCAGGGTTATCTCCTCACTGTTTTATAAAATACTTTGAAACCACTTGGGTTCTTCCCCCATAATGGGGGAAAACACTTGTAAACAGAATCTGCTTCATGGGTCGACCCAAGGCGCTGACTGACCACACGCACCTTGCCGTCTGCCCTGGCAGGACAGTCACAGACCTGACCCTGGCCATGGCCCAGTGGTGTTAAGTGCCACTTGACAGCGTTCAAAATCTGATCACGAGCACACATTGCTCAAAAGTGAGTGCAAACAGAAAAAAGGTACAAATGTAAACACAACACTAGGTGTGTAATGTAACATACCTGCCAAGAAAATTCCATAGTTAAGACAATGGCAGGTCCGTCCCATAAACTATAAACATATATCCTTAGCAGTCATTTAATATATATTAATACAAACACTAAGTTTCCAATTACATGATATTCCTAGCAGCTTTCTGACAGAAAAATAGAGGAGTTTGGGGGCTTTTGGGTTTTGGTACTGGGGACTGAACCCAGGGGCATTCAACCTCTGAGCCACACCTCCAGCCCTTTTTATGTTTTATTTTGAAACAAAGTCTCACTAAGTTGCTGAGGCTGGCCTCGAACCTGAGATCCTCCTGTTTCAGCCTCCCAAGTACTGGGATTACAGGCGTGTACCACCACGCCCGGCTCTCTGGTGACTTTTAACCTAGGTTTGACAGATAATGAAGAAAACGGTGCAGCTCTCACTGGGTTCCCTCCCGAGAAGGGAAATGCTGTGAGGAGGGCAGCGGCCACTGCTTCCCCCCCAGGGACGTCAGGTGCAGACAAGCAGGGAAAACAGGCCGCAGGCTGCCTCAGTGTGACTGACGGGCCCTGTGCAGCAGGCACCTCCCTTTCTTCACAGAGGCCTCTGGCTTCTCCCTCTCCACACACCTTCCCACAGTCAACCCTGACCCCACAAGGCTGGGCCAGAGGCCGGAGCAGCTTCTTCCAGGGCCTAGCACAGGCTGTTCTGCCCCACCACGGTCTAAGAGTTTAGTAGAATGTTCCAGTGGGCCCTGGCTGTTCTCTCTCCCCCCGAGGGAGAAGCGAGCGGCTCAGACTCTTTCCTGGGAGGCGTTGCGTGAAGCGCTGCTTCCCATCCCCAGGGGTAGTTTGCAACACCACTAGACAGCATTTAGAAACGCTGCCTCACAGGGAGCTGTGGGATTGAAATGCAGCCAGGAGCCTCCACACAGCAGGAGGAGGAAGCTGGGGCCTGTGGGCAGAGATGCCCCTCCCTGCACCAGCCAGAGGCAGATGGTGGTAAGAGACATCTCAGAGTCCAGTCTCGCTGCAGCAAAGCCCGACGCTGCCATTTCTACCCTGCCAAGTCCAAGCCAGGCCGAGGACCGAGCAGGAGTGGCCGGCAACCCTAACCCTAACCCTGCCCACCACCCAGGAAGGGGAAGCTTCAAGGTAGCCAGAAGCAAACAAGAGTAAGCACCAGTACTTTTAACAAATCAAAGCCAGGCATTTCACAGGACGGCCCGTTCTCCACTGACTGACCAGAGACGAAGACGGAGGAGCCCTGGAGCCTGAGGGACGCGCCAGGGCGTCCCGGCCTTCCCCCACACGCGCTGCCTGTCCTGTGTTCTCTGGTCTAGGGTAGCCCTGCACACTGCCTTAAGAAATTATGCTTTGGGGTTGATCTGAAACATTCTTGTCTAATCCATCTTGGTGCCGGGCGTGGTGGTGTACACCTGTAATCCCAGTACTTGGAAGGCTGAAACAGGAGGATGGCAGATTTGATGACAGCCTCAGCAACTTAATGAGACTTTCAGTAACCTAGCGAGACCCTGTTTAAAAACAAAAAATAAAAAGGGCTGGGGGTATAGCTCAGAGGTAGAATGGCCCTGGGTTCAATCTAGGTACCACCACCAAAAAAAAAGTCCATCTGGTGAAAAAGCTTTTTAAAAATAGAAAAAGCTGGGCATAGTGGCACATGCCTGTAATCCTAGGACTTGAGAAGCTGAGCCAGGAGGATCAGAGGTTCGAGACCAGTCACAGCAACAGCAAGACTCTCAGCAACCTAGCAAGACACAGTTTCAAAATAAATAAAAAGGGCTGGGGAGTAGCTCAGAGGTAGAATGCCCCTGGGTTCAATCCCAGTACCACAAAGAAGGGAGAAAGGAGGAAGAAGAAAGATGATGATGATACAGACCTACACTTTTGGCGTGCAGGGGCCAGCAGGAGAAAGAAAACTTACTGAAAAGTGAGGCCGGAGCCGGGCGTGGTGGCGCACGCTTGTAATCCCAGTACTTGGGAGGCGGAGACCAGAGGATCCAGGTTCGCGGACAGCCTCAGCTACTTAGTGAGGCCCTCGGCAACTTCGTGAGACCCGGTTTCAAAATAAAGGATAAAAAATAGGGCCTGGGGGTGTAGCTCGGAGATAGAATGCCCCTGGGTTCAATCCCCAGTACCGCCAAAAAAAAAAAAGTGAGGCCGGGACCCCAGGCGGTCATTCAGCAAGCCCAACGCGACCCCCTGAGGGGACGCCTGCAGAGGCTGAGCCTGCAGGGAGTGACCCTCCCTCGGTTTCTTCTCCATCTCTTCCCTCAACATTTCAGCCTTTACTAACATCGACCACTGCATGCCTAGCATTCTGAGTGGATGTCCTTTAAGTTTCTGATTCTTAATTTATACTTATTACAATGTTAAAATTTAAAATAGATCTGGTGTGGAGACAAAAAGGTGGCCAACAGAAGTACAAGAGTGTCCATGTGAGCGGCAGATCCGGACGTGTTGCGGCCGCCTCCCAGGCCGCCGCACCTGCTTTGCGCGTCGGCCGCTCTTGGGCACCAGATGCAGGCGGGTCAACAGAATTCTGGGCAGCTGCCCAGGCTCTTTTAACAGGCAGCCTCCAGAGGCTGGTGGCTGTCACCAGGTAGGAAAGGAAGCCCGGCCGCTGCCAAGGAGGGCGAGCTCCCAAGGGGCAGGGCCTGGGCTTGTGGCCGCGAGGCTCCCACGCTCCGTTAGTCTTGGGGATTCTACCTAGCTCTGTTCAGACCCTCAGTGGGCCAGGTCAGTGTGGCTGGCACTCAGAGCTCTCGAGTCTGCCAGACAATTATTTCGTTCCTGCATGAAAAAACAAATGGAAAAATTATACTTAACCAGTAGTTCCAAGGATGCCAGCTTCACATGATCTTAGGCCTAACAAGACTAGCTGCATAACTCCTAACCCTCATGCAAATCACAACCACCACCTCGGGTGGGGTGGAGCTCAGCGGCAGAGGCCTGGGGCTCAGCCTGCACTACGGAGCGCTTGAAGAAGCCACCCGGCATCCTGCAGGCATCCTTCGGCTTCCGCCTGGAGAAAAGCCCCAAGGGCGGCGCCTCCCCAGGGGTGCTGCCAGCCCCCCGCCAGTCTTGCCCAGCATGATCGGTGGACTGGATCCACTGAGGGCTGCCGACTCACCAGGTGTGGTGAGCAGCAATCTGCGACTGCGGGTGAGCTCTGCGCCAGCGAAGACGCAGCCACCACAGCAAGTCCTGGCCACTCAGGCTGCCGAGTCTGCTCGGGCACCGGACCAACAGGGCCAGGCTCTAGAGCCACCAGAGGCTGGTCACAATGGATGTTTAAGAGAAAAGAAACTGAAAGGGCCACTTCTGATGGAGAAGGGAAGCTGAGAGTTTTAAATGTGAAAGTGAAACATGATCCCTTTGTGTGAGACTTGGGCAGCGTGACACAGTGCTGAAGACTTTCAGTGTCCAAGTGACACACCAGTCAGCACACTAGTAAGGTCTCAGCCACCTCTAGAACACTGGACAGTGGTTTAACTGGACAACAGATTAGTGAGAAAACTTACTAGAGACTAAGATCAAACAAATTACTCATCCAAGCTAAGAACCGGTCGCATTTTGATATCACTCTATCAGAGTAAATTATTAATTAGGTCAAACTTGGGAAAGGGGCACTGGGGATTGAACCCAGGGACGTTCTACCTCCGAGCTACACCCCCAGCCCTTTTCATTTATTTTGAAACAGGGTCTGGCTAAGTTGCCACACACTGGCCTTGAACCTGCAATTCTCCTGTCTCGGCCTCCCCAGTATGGGGATCACAGGAGTGCGCCACCACACCTGGCTAGATCAAACTAGTTTTAAAGATCACTAGCTCTGTCATTATAAGCCTACGGTGCGCACAGTGTGAGCATTCCTACAACTCCCACAATCGAACGTGGCGTGTGCAGTAGGTACTGTTGGCACGGCCTGAGCCGCGGGGTCATGGTGCAGTGGTCGAGTGCGGTCTGCAGCAGACCTGCTTGGTGCCTATGGCCAGGGCTCAGACAGGGGAGGCTCCTTACTTGGAAATGCTCTTCTGTGGCCTTGCCACCCACGTTAAGAACATTCAGAGAACTGGCACGCTTCATGCTGCGACACGGACACGGACAGGGACACAGGCACGGACATGCAAGGACAAACGGATGAGCAGATCAGTCAGCCAGCAGGAGGACCTGGGGCCCTAGGGACGGCGGAACTGGGGACGGTACTTGCTCTCCCTCGGACTGAACATGGAAGTCCCTACTCTATTTAGTGCCCAGGAGAAAAAAACCAGTTTCTCTGCGTGTTGCGGCACAGCGCCTGTAGGTGAAGCAGCGCCCGTGCCCTCAGCGCACTGCCTGGCGCCTCACACCTGCGGGGGAGGGAGGAGCCACGGCTCGGTGACACCCACACTCCCTGTGGAGGTTGGGAGTGGAAATACATTCTCTGGCTCATATTTTTTGTACATTAATAGTAAGGAAAAACAATTTTCTCATTAGGAAGATAAACTCTGAAGTCAGTATTTCTCTTAGAAACCAAAATTCAAAACAAATTTCATGGCTTTACATGTAAAAAAAAATACAAGAGTTTACATAGGTATTTCCCTTTTTCTCCCATTTGCTATCTTGGAAATACTTGAAGAAATGGCCTATGAATTACCTGTACCCTAGATTTAAATAATGGACCCATGTAACATTTCTTTTTTTTTTTTTTTTTGCAGTACCGGGGATTGAACCC
>PVJS01052083.1:0-13745 GCA_004027185.1 Glis glis
GAGTGTGTGTGTGTGTGTGTGTGTGTGTGAGAGAGAGAGAGAGAGAGAGAGAGAGAGAGAGAGAGAGAGCAGGGGGAGGAGGAACCATATATAATCCCCAACGCCGCACCCCTGAGATCCACCTCCTCCAGCCACACCTTACCATCTGAGGCCACCACTCAGATAAATCCATTACAACAGATTTATCCACTGCTGGGATCACAACCCTTAAGACTCAATTACATCAACTCCAAACACCAATTTATGAGCTCTTCAAGGGGCCACTCTATATCTAACCATGACAACCTTCAAGCCAGGACAAGAGTCCTGTTCTCCAACCAGCCACACATACTTCTTTATTCCACTCACCTGTGTATTCAGGGATGGGAACATGCCTCTAAAAACATTAAAAAGTTTGGAGGGTGAACATCTCCTGTCCTTATTTTAGGAATAGAGTCCGCAGTACAAGTATACATTTCCAAGCCTGCCAGGAAGTGTTGGGATTATGCCCCAGGTGGTAATGCAACCATGTCAGCACTGAGAGGTGGTGTAGACAGCCTCCATCTGCATGTGAACTGCTGGGAAGAATCACCTTGGGGAAAGTAAAAACTGGAGACAGATGCCCAGGCTGCATCCCAGGGATTCTGATTCAGGCCGGGGTAGGACCAGCATTTCTAGCGCATGTATGTATTCACACATTATATATATCACACACATGTATTAGATGTAAGTATGTAAGTATATAATATATAAGTATACAATATATGTGTGTGAATATATACTTATGTATACTTATATGTAACCACATAATATAAATATACAAATACTAATATATTAATATAAATTTACAATATATTTAATGTGCTAATATGAATATATCTATTTATTGATGTATTTATGTATATCATCTATATATAATTATATATTACATTTGGATATATAATATATTTATTTATATACTTTTACATATTATTTATATATTTATTTTACATATTTTATATGTATATATATATTTACATATTTTACATATTACATATTATTTAGAATATATATATATTCACACATATAATATAAATATGTTAATACTCATATGTTAATATAAATATACAATATATTTAATGTGCTAATATGAATATATCTGCTTATTTATGTGTTTAGGTATATTATTTATATATAATTCTATATTAGGATATATATTTATTTATATACTTGTATATATTATTTATATACTTCTATATATACTTACATATTATTTATGTATATACTGATATATATATATATAATTCATGATTCTAATGTACAGTTAAGATTAAGAATTATCCCATCTTCTCACTTTCAAGATGAAAACCCCAAAGCACAGAAATATTAAATACTTTTTCAAAGTTATGCAGCTGAAAAGTGGCGGGCAGGATTGAATCCCAGGCACGTCTGCCTTCAGATCCTTCTCTCCCCCACTCAGCAGATCCCACACGTCGTGTGGCCTCTGTGTGGCTAAGTTATTACCTACGCCCCGGCTCCACTGGGTTCCTGCCCTCCCACGTCCACGTCCACACTTTTCCTAGCTCTTGATTTACTAGAGGGAGTTCATGATGATTTCTCCCGTTCACGTAGCTGCTGGATGCCTTGTCCCAGAGCACACGAAGCAGATTCTCTTTAGCTTAAGTATCAGGCACAGGTGAAGTCAATCAAAATCCATAGCCAGGACCTGGATGCTCATTTTCAGTAGGATTCTGTAACTGAGTTTCCAGAAAGATGTAGGAACAATTAGATCTGTGATTTCCCCAGAAATGAGTCAATAAAAAAGAGTGTACCAGCTAAATTAGATGATTCATATTCAAGAAATCTCTTTTCTTACCTTCTTTAGAAATCTGTCCTTATTTGCAAAGAATTATGAAGAAAGGAGTTATTTCTATGGTTTCTCTCTTGTTCTCCTTCTTAGAGAAAACATCTTTCACTTCCAAATTGACTGAAAAATAGTGACAATGATACTGATACGGAAATAACTAAATGTTGCTGAGAGCTTACCAACAAACTCTAGACATGTGTTATCTTACATAATGACACAGCAATCATAAAAAATAGGTATCTTTCTCATTCATAACTTTTCAGTGGATGAAACTAAGGCTCAGAGAAGCTAAATAATTTGTCCAGGGTCACACAGCTAGCAAGTGATGGAATTGGAATTCATGGCTTGACACCACACACACGATGCTTAGCTTTGTGGTGTCTGCAATAGAAAGGACTGATTGGGTGCCTGCCATGTTGGTCAACATTTATCATCCCCGATAGACTGTGTACAGGGGTGGGGTGGGGGGAATGGGCTACCCAAAGGACTTTCTTTTTTTTTTTGCGGGGGATTGAACCCAGGGGCATTCTACCTCCGCGCTACACCCCCGGCCCTATTTTTTATGCTTTATTTTGAAACCGGGTCTCATGAAGTTGCGGAGGGCCTCACTAGGTAGAGAGAGAGAGAGAGAGACAGGGAGAGAGAGAGAGAGAGCTGAGGCTGGCCGCGAACCCGGATCCTCCGGTCTCTGCCTCCCAAGGATTACAAGCGTGCGCCACCACGCCTGGCCCCAAAGGACTTTCTTCTAGCTAATATTTTTTCTTCTTTTGTATGCAAAGGAAAAGGTTCCCTCTTCTTATATTGATGGTCTTCAGCAAATACCCTGTCATATGCAGCCCATTTACCTCAAGACTGGATAACTCCGTGAGATAAATAACACCCCAGAACTCTGACGGACCAGGCCAACACTACCCTTTACCTGATACCACATTTTTTCTTAGCTTCTTCTGCTGCCCCATTCCGCTTCCTTCATTCACTTACAAGTGTTTTTCTGAAGCGCATTCTCTCTGTGAATTAAACGTTCGTGGATCTCTGTCTTGGGCTCTGCTTCTAGGAAAACTGAACAAAGACACTTGGTGTCAGAAATAGTCCTAAGAAGCCAGGCGTGGTGGCGCACACTTGTAATCCCAGTACTTTGGGAGGCGGAGACCGGAGGATCCGAGTTCGTGGCCAGCCTCAGCTCGCGCACGCGCGTGCTCTCTCTCTCTCTCTCTCCATCTCTCTCTCCCTCTCTACTTAGTGAGGCCCTCCGCAACTTCGTAAGACCCGGTTTCAAAATAAAGTATAAAAAAAAAATAGGGCCGGGGGTGTAGCGCGGAGGTAGAACGCCCCTGCGTTCAATCCCCGGTACCGCAAAAAAAAAAAAAAAAAAAAGAAATAATCCTAAGAAGCTGACTCTAAGGATGGAATTCTGGAGTTGGTACCAAAAGTGGCTCCATCCCTGGTGCTACGTCGAGTCGTGAGAGTCCCCGGCATGTAGTAGTCAGTTATTAAGACTCTCACCTGCAGTCAACTGGTATACAGATAGGAGGATACGCTCCTGCTTGTGCATCTTGAACAGTCTCGTGGTAATAGGGAAATGGTAATTACAAAGATTGTGAAATTGGGTGTCTAGGGTTGAATACCACTGATGCTTTGAAGAGAGAAAATGAGAGGCTCTGGGCAATAATAATCAACAATTCAAAGGAAAATGTGAATGTCAAAGGATGTTTGGGGTATCATTTAAAAAGACTCTTATCTCTTGAACTTGGAGGGCTGATCCTTCTGAGGACCCAAGCTCAGGAAAGAAGGAGGAGGAGGAGGAGGAGGGAAAAGAAGAAAACGGTGGTGGTTGAATTCTCAGTCCCTTCTCTATCAGAGTCAAGGCCTTGATAGGAAAGGAACAGGACCCCAAGACTTTGAAGGAGATAACCGGGTGGATGTCCTGACTTTAGGGAGCTTTGAATTATCTGGCCTGTGGAAGTGGACTGCTCCTCCTTGTGAAAGGGTAGTGCTTCTCCCTTCTATTGAAGGCTATGCAGAGGTCTCACTCATGTGTTACAATTAAGATAATGCTGAGCTGGGCATGCCTGTAATCCCAGTACTTGGAAGGCTGATACAGGAGGATTCCAGGTTCGAGACCAGCCTCAGCAACTTAGGGAGACCCTTAGAAACTTAGCAAGACCCTGTTCCCAAATTTAAAAACAATAGTAAGAGGGCTGGAGGTATGGCTGGGAGGTAGAGCACCCCTGAGTTCAATCCCCAGTAACACCCCCCACACACACACGACTATTCTCAGAATATGATCCTAGCTCCCATCCTGACAACCAAATTAATAACTAAGGTCAATATCAATATGACTCAGTTGAGGAAGTGCTAGCCTAGCAAAGCAAGCAATGGAAGGTTTAGATGCTGGGAGATGTGCCTGCTAATAAACCTTAAGGCTGTTGGCCCAAGGGAAGAAGACCATTGTGCTTAAGAAGGGAGAGGGTTTCAGGTGCTGGGGGCAAATTCTAATCACTGTCTGGGTGACTCGTGGAAGCTTGGAGAAAGCACTGGCTCACATTTAACAAAAATAGTCTGCAATAGCTGATTGGAGGAAGAGATCAAAGACCCAGAGCAGTGTGTGCGCTAGGATGTCTGTACTACATGAGACCGGCTAATGCACTGACTGACTCTGACTGTTCTACTCAGAAGGGCCCAGAGGATCATGGTATTTATGGAGATGATAAGGGGCACACCTGTGTGCAGGCACCAGGATTGTTGGAAAATTCGTGGGCAAAGACTGGGCTACATCGTGGAAAACATAGACTGTGGTTTGGATTTGGTTTTCCCCCACCAAAACTCATACTGAGGCTTAGTTCCTTAATGCAGTGGTGTTGAGAGGTGTTGGCCCTTTAAGAGGTCATGGGGGCTCCGCCCTCATGGAAGGGTTAATGCAGTTCTCATGAGACCGGGTTAGTCATTGTGATAGCAGGTTGTTATAAAGCTGGGCTACTCCGTGGGCTTTGTCTGTTAGCATGCACCTGCCTGCTTTTCTGATTTCAACCAGGAGCTGAAACACCACGATGGTGGTGCCATGCTCTTGGACCTTCAGAACTGCGAGCAAAGACACACCTCTTTTTGAATTTTTATTTTTACTCATTATTATTATTAGTAATAGAAGTAGGACTAGTAGTAGTAGTACTGGGTATTGAACCCAGGGACATTCTACCTGCAAGCTACACCCCAGCCTTATTATTTATTTATTTTTTTTTTTGTGGTACCGGGGATTGAACGCAGGGGCGTTCTACCTCCGCGCTACGCCCCCGGCCCTATTTTTTATACTTTATTTTGAAACCGGGTCGAACGCGGATCCTCCGTCTCCGCCTCCCAAAGTACTGGGGTTACAAGCGTGTGCCACCACGTCCGGCCCCAGCCTTATTTTTTTAAATTATGAAACAAGGTCTTGCTAAACTGCCAGGAGTTTTGGGAAATTGCTGAGGCTGGCCTCAAACCTGCAATCCCCCTGTCTCAGTCTCCCAGTATTGGTATTACTGGTGTGTGCCACCATGCCTGGCTCTTTTTTTTTTCTAATAAATTACTCAGACGCAGGTATTCGGTTATAGCAATAGAAAACAAACTAAGATGTTGTATGTAGTATTGATTTCCCTGTTTTTTCCCTAAAAGGGACACTTAATCATATATGCAGGTAGCAGCCCATAAGAGAAAAGGGGATACCCAGACCTTTTGAGGGTTGGTAGACACAAAGTTCAAGTTGACACTGAACCCAGACATCCAAAGCTCCATCTTACCCCCTGATGGAGGAAAGACATGAGGCTATCATGTAATACCCAGGTCCATCTCATAGTAACCACTAGAGCCAGATATACCCAGCTATTATTCTCCCAGCTCCTGAATATATGATGGAGATAGACATGGTAAATTGTTGGAAAATCCTTCCATTGATTTATCAACCTATAAACATTCAATAAGAAAGGCCACTTGGAAGCCCCTAAAACTGTCCTCCCACCGCCAGCCAATGTAGTTAATGTAAAACAAATCCTGCATCTTCAGGGAAATGGTAGATTTGTGCTACCTTCAATGATTTAAAGGATGTGGGAACGGCAGTCCTGTGAAAACCAGATTGACCAATGGAAGATAATAGTGTGGAACTGCAAACTTAACCAAATAGTACAGCCAATCACAGCTGCTATGATGGAGGTGGTGTCTTTATTAGAACTCTGTTAAGTGGCACGAAGCTATTGATCTGGCAAATGTGTTCTTTTCAATACCCATCGAATAGGAGATCAGAGGCAATTTGTATTCACTGGGGATGAAGGGCAGTATACATTCATGGTCTTGCCCCAGAGATATGTTAATTCTCTCTCTCTGTCACTACATTGTCTGAAGGGGTCTGGCCATCTGGACATTCTATAGAAGTCGACATTAGTCCATATTGCTGACATCCTATAAGCTGAACCTGATAAGGGAGAGGTGGTCAGATACATGCAGCATGAGCAAAGGAGAGAGAGAGTTCTACAGAGATTTATGGGATTGAGACATTAGCTAAATTTTTATGGGTCCTGTGTTCTGGGACAAAACGGGTCATTCTTTCCCATGTTAAAGAAAAAACAGGTTATTGTACTATGCATCTTCTACCACTAAGAAAGCAGCATAGAACTTAGATGGTCTCTTCAGAATCTATACCTAGCATATTATGCATGTAGGAACACTGCACTGACCCATTTATTTGGTAATGCTAAACTTTCAGGAGAGTCTGTTGCAAGAAAGGGCTCTGAAGCAGATTCCGACTGCAGCGGAAGCAACCCTGCCATTTGAGATATTTTTGTGGAGTTGCTAGCAAGCCTGATTAGAAAACTCATAGGACTTCCAATCGAGTTGTAGGTTCTTGAGCAAAACCATATCACCTGCAACATCATGAAAGTCACATGTGCATACACGTGTTTGCACACACACACACACACACACACACACATGAAAATTGTTCTGCTACTGACAGAGACAGAACATCTAACTGTGGGGCATGAAATAGCCATAGAGTCTAGGCACTGTCAGATCCACCAAGTCCTAGGGTCAGCGAAGACACTGTAAGATACAAGTGGTATATTCTGGATTGAGCTGGAAAAGGTCCAGAGAGCACAGGTGGCTCACACACCAGATCCCATATGACCTCGTGTGTCATACCAAAACCTGTCCCTCAGGGCACACCTGTGGTCTCATGGGTCATTCCCTATGTGCTGCTGGCAGAGGAGGTGAACTCCTGTACTTAATCCACAAATGGACTCAGCTTAGTAGGTTCGTGTGAACGGAAAGATGAACTTTTGTCCTTCAGCCCCAGTTAGGGGCAGCCCTAAAAACCAGAAAAGGGAAGAAATACTCCCAGAGGGCGGATCTTCAAGTGGTGTTCATGGCCATCCATTTTGTATGACGAGATCATTGACCTGAGGTTTAGAATACATATGGACTCAAGTCCAATACAAATACTGAGGTGGTTGGCTAAGGGCCCCGGAGAAGTGAGTTTGGAAGATGTGACAAGGAGATCGGGGGAGGCATACGGATGATATGTTGGAACGGGATTGAGTGCCATGATCTTCGTGTTGCATTTTATACCCACTATAGACTATCCACTCAGGAAGAGGCTCTAAACACCCAGCTGGGTGGGTTGATTCCTCTAGTTAACGGCAGCTGATTTCTGTCCTCGGCTTCTCCTTTATCTAACAATGAGTGGGATTTCCACCCTAGTGGACATGAAGGCTGTAAATAGCCCAAGGATAGTGGATCCCTCTCACCATGACTGAGACTTTACCGGTTAGAGTTCTACTGTGTCATTTACAACCTGCCAGTAGAAGAGATCAAAGCAGAGCTCCCGTATGGCACCGTCTCATCAATAAGACCAGCTAGCTCCTCTCGGCCATGCCATTACCCTGGACTCCTTCTGCTCTGGAAAGAGCAAGCCATCACCACTAGGACTGATAGATACTCTGGATAGCAGGTGTCTTTCCTGTCTGTAGTCCCTTGGCCAGTACCATGACTTCAAGGGCTGACAGAGGACCTGCTCTTCTACTGGATGGTGTTGTGTAGGCTCACCTCTGTCCCAGGAACTGGTAACAGAAGCATGGCAGAGGGGACATGGGATCCAATGACTTACATATGCTAAACCATCTAGAAGCTGCCCAGCTCATGGACCGATAGAATGACCTCTTTAAAATGCAGCTGAAGCAGTGGTTTTGAGATGGCAGCTACTAAGGATGGGACATCTCCTTTAGTGCTGGGTCCCTAGTTAATAGATCACTTGGGTCCAGAAACCAAGGGGAAGAAGAGCCTCCTTTAGCTACTCTTCCCAGTGACTCTCTTAACATATTTGTGCTTCTGCCCGAGTCTTTGAATCTCAATCTTCTCCAGGGAGAGCTTTGAATTTGAAAGCAGCAGTCCCAGACAATTCAAAGCTCTCTAGGGAGCCAGGTGTGGTGGTGCACACTTATAATCCCAGTACTTGGGAGGCTGAGACTGAGGATCGCAGGTTTGCAGCCAGCCTCAGTTACTTAGTGAGGCCCTCTGCAACTTAGTGAGAACCTGTTTCAAGATAAAGAATAAAAAATAGGGCTGGGGGTGTAGCTCGGAGGTAGAATGCCCCTGGGTTCAATCCCTGGTACCAAAAATAAAATAAAAGCTCTCCAGGGAAGCCACCCAGATATCCCCCTTGAAAGTTTCAGTGTCAGCTGAGCATGGTAGTGCACATCTATAAGCTCAGTACTTGGGAGGCTGAGACAAGAGGATCTCCAGTTCGAGGCCAGCCTCAGCAAGTAGCCAGATTCTCAGCAACTTAGCAAGACCCTGTTTCAAAATAAAAAAATAAAATTGGGCTAGGAGGTTGTAGCTCAAAGGTAGAGTGCCCCTGAGCTTAATCCCCAGTGTCAATAAATAAATAAATAAATAAATAAATAAATAAATAAAAGGACTCAGTGTCCACTCCTTGCCTCTCAGAGCCTTTAGTGTAGGGGACTCGCTGGGGCCAAGAATTCTACCTTTTGTGAAGTTCTGCTACTCTTACAAATAGGTCTTAGGCCAGGTTCTTAAGAAGGACTAGCCCTTTAAATCTAAAAGATGAGTCTCTAGATAATCCCAAAGTTTCCTTCGGTTTTCATATTTTGCTTTGAATTGCTGATGATCCCTTGGAACCTCTCATTTTCTGCCTTCAAAGCACCAGGGTTGTTTCAGCCCTGGCCACTGAATTCCACAGTCCTTCTAATTACCATTCCTCCTGCCCTGCTCGACTGTGAGAGACAGGGCACAAGTAGAGGCGCGTCCTTCAGTTCTACCTGTATCCCGACCGGAGGTTGAGCAGCCTTGCTCTGGCAGGAGACCTCTGGCCTCCCAGCCCGAGTCTGGCCTTCCAGCAGTCTGGCTAAGAACATGGAGTCAGCCTCCATCTCCACGGGTTCTGCATCCATCCAGTCCACCAACCACAGAAGGGAAGAAAGTTCAGAAGCACCTGTACTGAACGTGTACAGACTTTTGGGTCATTTTCCCTAAACAACATGACAACTATTTACATTGCACTTACCTTGTATTGGGTATTTACCTATTTACCGCTATCTAGAGGTGACTTAAAGTACACGGGAGGAGAGGCATAGGTCAGACAGGCAAATACTATGCCATGTTACAAAAGGGACCTGCGCATCCAAGGACTTGGGTATCCACAGAGGTTCCCATGGAACAAATCCCATGTAGATAGCAATGCATGACTGTGTATCCCTGTATCTGCATAGGAACACACACACACACACACACACACATGCACGCGCGCGCGCACACACACACACACACACTTTAGCCACTAAGCAGTTTGTATTCAATGAAAGGACAACAGTCTCCAATTCTAGGTTAACTGTGTCCCTATAAAAGATACCCACAATTTGCATAGTTCAATAGAATCCTTAACATTACTCCGTCTGAGGTACCTGTACTTAGATGAGTTCCCTGATTCTAGGAGAAGGTTGCTTCAGATCTGTGGCTGCTAGAAGGATTTGTCTTCCCCAAAGATAAGTTTTTTTTCTTTTCTTTTTTTATTTTCTGTGAAACTGGGGATAGAACCCAGGGGCATTCTACCTCCGAGCTCCATCCCCAACCCTACTTTTTTATTCTTTATTTTGAAACAGGGTCTCACTAAGTTTCAGAGAGCCTCACTAAGTAGCTGAGGCTGGCTGAGAACCTGCGATCCTCCAGTCCCAGCCTCCCAACTACTGGGATTACAAGCGTGCGCCACCATGCCCGGCTCCCAAAGATAATTTCTATCTTCTACCTTTAAAATGCTGTGGAAGAGCCAGGTCTGGTGATGCACGCCTGTGAATTCAGTGCTTGGGAGGCTGAGAGGAGAGGACCGCAGATTTGAGGCTAGCCTCAGCAACTTAGTGAGACCCTCAGGAACCTAGGGAGACCCTGTTTCAAAAACAAGAAATAGGAAGGGTTGGGGGTGTAGCTCAGAGGTAGAATGCCCCTGGGTTTAATCCCCAGTACCACACACATACATAAAAAATAAAAAAGTGCAAAAGCATGAAATCCTCCCAAAACATTCTTTCAGTTTCAACAATGTGAGTAAATGGCTTCTCTCCAGTATCTGTTCATGCATAAAAGCACTGCATGCGAACAAACAAATTTACATACACAAATAAACACTACCCAAACCCAATTACTCTTAACACAATGATGGAGTTCTTATAGGTCATTTTTCTGTAGAAGTTTGAATGGATGAATATTCTAAACTTCGGAAAAGTACTATGTAATAATCCCTTTACATTATTGCTATTTTATGATTGCAAAATAGAGATTTTTTGTCCATGAGTGATTTAAATGAACACTTTCAAAATTTCTACTTCCATGGCTTACCATTTGGATCATTCATTTTTAGTTTTATTTTACTTCCATCAGAATAAAAAGGATGAGAGAGAAACCCATATGACTTGTTTTATATAATGTGTGTGTGTGTGTGTGTGTGTGTGTGTGTGTGTGTGTGTTCCAAAATCTTAAGCTAAAAAGCAATTTATTCTATGGTTGCTGAATATTAAAGTGTGTTGTTCATCCACAAGGGAGTCACTATTATCCTATTGAATGAATCTTCTTTTTTTCTATACGTGCATTTAATTTTTTTGCTTGTTTGATCTATCATGTATAGCAAAACAACTTAATACCTGCAACTATCGCTATGTGCCTTGATTGATCGATTGGTTGATTGATTGATTGATTGATTTGGTACTAGGGATTGAACCCAGGGGCATTCTATCTCCGAGTTACACCCTCAGCCATTTCTCTGTTTTTGAAACAGGGTCTCACTAAGTTGCTGAGTGTCTCTCTAAGTTGCTGAGGCTGGCCTCAAGCCTGTGATCCCAAGTACTGGGATTACAGGCATGTGTCACTGTCTGGCTTACGTTCCCATTTTCTAAAAGACTTTGTGAAACATGTGTAGCTATTTTATTCGTCTCCCATTTGCACCATTTATCCAAAGAAGTGAACTTTGGCTCCCTCGATACTTTCACCTGCAGTTGGTGTTTGATATTTGCACCTGCGGCTCTTTCCCCTTTTGTTTGATTTTTGACTGATATTTTTTTTTTGTCCCATATTTGACTTTTAACATTCCGGAGAGCTGTGTTTTAGGTGTTGTCTTGCAGACAATCATCGGCTGGATTTGGGGAAAACAACTTGAAGGTCTTTAGCTTCTAAGAGAGGTGCTTAACATCAACATTTATTAGCACAAAAGGCCAATTTCATGTCCTAACATAGTTTTGCGCTTTGTAAACACTGTGTTATGCGGCTTCATGCGTGACTCCTGTTTGCTCTGTGAGCCCTGTTTTCTTAGCTTTGACTGTCTTTGATATTTGTATTTTAACGTTTCAAAGGCTCTCTCTTGCCTCATACGGACTCTTGGAATCTAGAAGGAAACTGTCCTTTGAGTACACAATCCTCTGCTCTCCCCTCTCTTCTCATTTCTGTCTTTGTTAATATGAGCTGACATTTTAGACTCATTTGTATTAAAATCAAGAATATTACATGCTTTTTAAAGGGACAGATACTTTGATTTTAGGTTCATTTTTTTTCAGCCAGTTTTACATTTTATTCTGGAGAGAACTAGATAAATATGGGCCTTGTTTACTTAGGTTTTGTGCCGAAGCCCATCAACTTTAATGAAGTGCTCTCCCACTTTTGAATTTGTAATCTCTTAGTATCCACGCAGCTGGAGACATTCTTTAAATAATTGTTCTCCATGGATTTTTTCTGAGGTCTTGTTCAATAAAACTATCTTCTTATTGCCTCCATTTTTTTTAACTTTTTGATAGTGGGGATTCAACCCAGGAGCATTCTACCTCCGACCCACACACCCCCCCATACCTTTTCAAAATTAAAAAAAATTTTGAAACAGGGTCTTGCTAAGCTGCTAAGGGTCTCACTAAGTTGTCAAGGCTGGCCTCGAACCTGCGATCCTCCTGTCTCAGCCTTCCAAGTACTAGGATGACAGGCGTGCGCCCCACGCTCAACTATGGCCTCCATTTGTAAAGACAACTTGTATCTCAACAATTTTCACTCAAAACTCTGCAAGTGTTGCTATATAGGATTGCGGCGTGCATGGTCAATGTGAGGAGTGCTATGGTTTAGCACCAATCCCAAAGCTGACATGTTGGAAACTTAATCCCCAGTGCCACAGCGGTGGGAGGGGGTGCTTGGTAAGAGGCGCTGAGGACACAAGGAATGACAAATGCCATTATCTTGGGAGTGGGTCAGTTGTCACAGAGTCTCCTCCTCCCCCTCCTCCTCTTCCTCCTCTTCCTCTTCCTCCTCCTCCTATTCCTCCTCCTCCTCCATCTCTTTCTTCTTATAGTACTAGGGATTGAACCCAGGGACATTCTACCTCCAAGTTACACCCCAGCCTTATTTTATTTTTTCATTTTGGAACAGGGTCTCACTAAGTTGCCAAGGGCCTCGCTGAGTTGCCGAGGCTGGCCTCGAACCTGCGATCCTCCTGTCTCAGCCTCCCAAGTACTGGGATTGCAGGCGTGCACCTCCACACCTGGCTAAGCGGGCTCCTTAGGAAAGCGCGCCCAGCCCGCACATGCTCGCTCTGTCACGCTCTTCCGCTTTGCCTCCTTCTGCCATGGATCACACAGCAAGGAGACCTCGGCAGATGCCTGCGCGTGGCGCACTCCCCAGCCTCCCGAACCCTGCCCACGGCTTTCTGCGACAACACAGAAGGAGCCAAGAGGAGACATTAGCAGTGACCTTGGATTCTTTTGTCCTCCCTTCCATACCTAACCTTTTTCTTTATGCTCAAGTGCTTTCAAGCCATATTGGCTCATCGAATGCAAAATCATCCCACAACTAAATAACATATTCCCATCATTCTGCCTAGAACAGCACGGCCCTCGCACTCTGAAGGGAGAGGCCGTGTCTGCGTCTAGCTCGGGGCACTGGAGCTGATGTAGACTCCCTTGGTCATCACCCTGCGTCTGGTGCTCAGCCTTTCTCCTCTCCATCTCCCCTCTGCCCTTCATCTCCGTCACCGCCGCCTCCTCCTTTCCCCTGAGACCTTCCCTCTGCGGCTGCAAACATGTATTTAATTTCTTTTGCAGCATCATTCATAGCTCTTCTCCTTTCTGTTCTTTCTCCTCCTCCTCCTCCTCCTCCTCCTCCTCCTCTTCCTCCTCTTCCTCCTCCTCCTCCTTCTCCTCCTTCTTCTTTGTATTCTTCTTTTGTGTGTGTGTGTGGTACCGAGGATTGAACCCAGGGGCATTCTACCTCCGGGCTACACCCCCAGCCCTATTTTTTATTCTTTATTTTGAAACAGGGTCTCACTAAGTTGTGGAGGGCCTCACTAAGTAGCCGAGGCTGGCCATGAACCCGGATCCTCCCGTCTCAGCCTCCCAAGTACTGGGATTATAAGCGTGCGCCA
>PVJS01052084.1:0-13828 GCA_004027185.1 Glis glis
CTCTCTCTCTCTCTCTCTCTCTCTCTCTCTGTCTCTCTCTACTTAGTGAGGCCCTCCGCAACTTCGTGAGACCCGGTTTCAAAATAAAGTATATAAAAAAAAAATAGGGCCGGGGGTGTAGCGCAGAGGTAGAATGCCCCTGGGTTCAATCCCCGGTACCGCAAAAAACAAAACAAAACAAAATAAAGTATAAAAAATAGGGCTAGGGGTGTAGCTCAGAGGTAAAACGCCCCTGTGTTCAATCCCCGGTACTGCAAAACAAAAAAAAAGAATGCCCCTGGATTCAATCCCCAGTATGTATGTATGTATGTATGTATGTATGTATAAATAAATATAAATATAAAAACAAAAAGGGTTGGGGGTGTAGCTCAGAGATAGAATGCCCCTGGGTTCAATCCCTAGTAACATACACACACATACACACACAATAGAGAGTTCAGTAGGGAGGTGGTGTCTTGACAGTTTACTTTGGCATTTGCATCACCTATAATTTTATTACTTGCTTGATGCAAATAATTATACCCAGTGAACAAAGCCATCACTTAAACAGCCATGCCAGTGACTGCAAGCCAGTTTGGAAGAGCAGTACTGTAATACTGCAGTCTCGCTGGATCGTGACCCTTTGGGACTTCAGTTACCTTCTGTGAGGAATGGCCCATACTGTTTTGTTTTTCATATGACCAAGTACTTCCTTACTATTGTCATCATGGGATGATTGCATAGCAAAGCAAGGACTGAAGTAGCAGAAGATGTTTCATCTATGCTGATGAAAGTGTGTACTGCATAACCTTATATCTTTATTTAGCCTTATATCTTTAACCTTTATTCTTTAAGATATTTGTTGTGAAATAATACATACCAAAGTATATAAGTGTATATGTTTGGTTTAAAGATAAAATGATTCTACATTTTTCAACCTCTGACTTAAGAACCAGAACATTCTTAACTGCTTAGAAGCCCCTCCCCCCATTTGTCTTCTTTCCATACATACCATATGAGGTAACATTCTTCTGGATTTTCTGTTAACAATTCCTACATTTTTATTTGTGACTCTCCCATTTATGTATGTAACCCTAATAAAATGTTGTTTATATTTGCCTGTTTTTACACTGTTATGTAAGTGGAATCATGCTGTATGTATGCTCCTGTGACTTTTTTTCCAACATTGTTTTTGAGATTTCCATCTATGTTTATTGCATGTAACTATTTCATGTTTTCACTACTGCATAATATTCCACAAAACTATTTCACACTTTATCTGCTCTTCTATTTACGAGATTTGAATTGTTCTCAGTTTTTTTTGCTATTACAGACAATGCTGCTGTGAACATTCTGCCGGGCAGGGGTCATGTCTGTTTCATTCTCTGCTGTGTCTGGAACAGTGCTGGCCCAGGGCAGATGTTCAATAAACATTCGAGGAGTGAATAACTTCTGTACCTGTCTCCTTATGACCCGTGTGCACGAATTGCCATGGGACCCTTGAGACCCTCTCGGGGGGCATCTGAGGACAAAACTATTTTTATAATAATTCTAAGGCATTATCCTTTTTGCTCTTATTTTCCCCCAAAACTAAATATTTTCCAGATGTATAACATCATCACTCTAATAGCAAGTCAAGTGTTTAAAATAAACATATACAAATAAATAGTCCCCATTTTAATTTCTAATGTGCTATTTGTAGATATAACCCACATGAACAACAGGTCTTCGAGTTCCCTGATTATTTCTGAGAACATAAAAGTTATGAGACCAAAAATTTGGGAACTGCCGCTCTCAGGAGTGGGTTTTCCTTGGTTTAATGCCAAATTGTTTTCTAAATCATTTGTTCCGGTTTATGTTTCCACTGGCAGAGGTTCAGACTTCCCATGAGTCCATATCTCGGCAAACACTTGGTCTTGGCTGTCTAATATTTGCCATTTGGATGGCTGATATATGGTAGCCCACAGTAGGTTTAATTCACATTTCCCTGGTTACTAATGTTTTTTCGTAGATAGTGTCTCTTCTGTGAAATGCCTACTTGTGTCTTTTGCCCATTTTTCTGTTAGGTTGTATGTCCTTTTTCCATTGATATGATTTCTTTATATATTCTGGATACCAGTCCCTTGTCAGTTAAATCTGTTGTGCATATTTCCTCCCAGTTTATGTATTTTCTTGTGTAGTTGTATTGAATATGTTGATCAACTTGGAGAAAGTTCATCTTTCAGTAATGTGTCTTCTCAGTCAAAAACATTGTGTATTCTCTCCGTTTATTAGGTCTTTGTTAATGTCTCTCAATAAACAATAATTTTTCCCCATAAAGGGCTTTATGTCTTTTCTTAGATTTCTTTATAGGAGTTTTATATTTTTTAATACTATGGTATACTGAATTTTTAAAATTGTACTTTCTGATTGTAGCAGAATATAGCTATTGTTGCTATGTATAGATTTTAGATCTAGCAACTGTGCTAAAACTCTTATTAGTGCTAATAATGTGCTTATATGTCCTTTTGAGGACATATATCATCTGCACATAATGGGAATTTTCTTCTGGAAAAAGAAGCCTGGTGTGGTGGTGCACGCATGTAATCCCAGTGCTTGGGAGGCTGCGACAGGAGTATCACAGGTTCGAAGCCAGTCTCAGCAACTTAGTGAGGCCCTGTTTCCAAATAAAAAAGGTCTGGAGGTATAGCCTGGAGATAGAAGGCCCCTGGGTTCCACCCCCAGTACCACAAAAAACAAAACAAAACAAAAAACTGATAGTGAATATCCTGTCTTAACCCTGATTTAAAGAA
The DNA here is from genome assembly GCA_004027185.1 of Glis glis. NCBI lineage: Eukaryota > Metazoa > Chordata > Mammalia > Rodentia > Gliridae > Glis > Glis glis. Next base: position 2,772 of record PVJS01052084.1, read on the forward strand.
AATGCTTTTAACATTTCACTTTTCAGTATTTTTTTCATAAATGGCCTTTATCAGGTTAAGGAAGTTTTCTTCTATTTCTAGTTTGCTAAGTTTTATTTTAATTTTATTTTATTTGAGGTACTGGAGATTGAGCCCAGGGGCATTCTACCTCCGAGCTACATCCCCAGCCCTATTTTTTATTCTTTGTTTTTAAACAGGATCTCACTAAGTTGTGGAGGGCCTAAGTAGCTGAGGCTGGTTGTGAACCTGTGATCATCCTGTCTCAACCTCCGAAGTACTGAGATTACAAGCGTGTGCTACCATGCCCATCTTCACTAATAGTTTTATTATGAACGGGATGTTGAATTATAATTTTTTGTATCTAATTTAAATGATTCTTTTCTCCTTTAATGTTAAAGTTATGGTAGTTGACTTTTTGATATTAAATACCTTCAGTTCCTAGTATAATTTCAACTTGGTCATGGTATGTATGTGTGTTTTCATACATTGCTGGACTCCATTTGCCAATATTTTATTTAGGACTTTTTGTCTTGATGTGTATTTCTATTATCATTGTGCCAGAGAAAATGACCAGTGAGATATCATTTTTTCTTGAAGTTGTTAGTATCTGCTTTCTTTTGACTTTATTATTGGATGCATACTAATTTAGAATTGTTCTGTCTTTTCTGGTGGACCTAACCTTTTATAAATATGTAGTGACTTACTATGAAAGTGTGTTGCTTCTGTCTTTTTTGATACTCCGTGTGTTTTCGTTAGTCTTTGTCTTGGATCTTTCTTTGGCCTTATGTTTTGAGTTTACAGGAGACATACATAAATGATAAAGCCAGAGAGTATCTGTCTTTTAAAAAAACTGAATAATTTAGTCCATTTATGTCTATTATTACTACAAATATAGTTGAATTTTTTTCTAGGTCTTCATCATAAATACCTATCCTGTTTCTTGTTCTGTTTGTTCCACTCTGCCTGACCTTTTTCATTTTCTTACACTTTTTGCCCCCTATTATTATATATTTTTTGCTTATAAATCTCCTTGTTTTATGTGCAGTCTTTTATTCCTTCTTCCATGCTGTTTCTTTCAACATTAATTTTTTTCTGTGAATACTAATATTGAGTCTTTGGATAATTCAGATGTCTGTTGTGTTTTTTACTCATGCTGCCATTTTCCCTTGAGTACTTGGTATCTTAAATTTATTTTCTTTGGCAAATAAGAATGATCTGAGGACTGGAGATATAGCTTAGAGGTAGCGCGCTTGCCTAGTGTGCACGAGGCCCTGGATTTGGGGGATCAGCTTACAGGTGGAGCGCTTGCCTAGCCTGTGCGAGGCCCTGGGTTTGGGGATACAGCTTACAGGTGGAGCGCTTGCCTAGCCTGCGCGAGGCCCTGGGTTCGGTGGATACAGCTTACAGGTGGAGCGCTTGCCTAGCCTGTGCGAGGCCCTGGGTTTGGGGGATACAGCTTACAGGTGGAGCGCTTGCCTAGCGTGGACGAGGCCCTGGGTTTGGGGATACAGCTTACAGGTGGAGCGCTTGCCTAGCCTGCGCGAGGCCCTGGGTTCGGTGGATACAGCTTACAGGTGGAGCGCTTGCCTAGCCTGTGCGAGGCCCTGGGTTTGGGGGATACAGCTTACAGGTGGAGCGCTTGCCTAGCCTGTGCGAGGCCCTGGGTTTGGGGATACAGCTTACAGGTGGAGCGCTTGCCTAACCTGCACGAGGCCCTGGGTTCGGGGGATACAGCTTACAGGTGGAGCGCTTGCCTAACCTGCACGAGGCCCTGGGTTCGGGGGATACAGCTTACAGGTGGAGCGCTTGCCTAGCCTGCATGAGGCCCTGGTTTCAATTTGCAGCACTGTAAGAAGGAAAAGAAGTGACTTGAGGCATAGATTAAAATTCTTGAATTTATTTGCTCTGCCAGATACCCAAAGGTTATCAACTTGAGAGCACTTTAAACGACCAGCTTGACAGTTGTATGGTTTCAGGTAATCCGCTTTGAGGAATTTTGGGGTGATTATGATGCATGCCCCTCCAGCCAGCACCACAATCAAGACAGGAGAGTTCCTTGCTGCCCACTTCTCCGTGCTGGCTCTGTTGAGTGTAGTCGAGGCACGCCCTATCTCCTCCTCCTAGCTCAAGGTCTCCAGCCTTCCGGAGGACTCTGGGGGCAAGAGCAGGCTTTGGTTCTGGCTTACCTCACAGGTTTCTTATTTTCACTCCACTTTTGGAATTTTGTAAATTCCTTGCTTTCATGTCAACTCAGAAATACATTTAAAAGGATACCTTATATAATTTAATTTATATTACTATACATTATTTGTCATTCAGCATTTGGAGCTTTTAAACTGGGAGTTGTTACAGTATGTAGTCTGTTTTACTTAGAAATAAAGTCTAGATTAAAAATTTAGTTTGACTGTGAGTAGGAGACATGGTACTCTGTAGTCTTTCCAGAATTGTAGCAGTGCAGTCCTTTCCTTTGCACTGTCTTGCAAGGTCGCGCTCCGATGGTGGAGGAACTGCCGCTTGCAAAGCCGCTTGCAAAGGTGGGAAATACAGAAAGAAACCAATTTTTTAAAGCACACTCTTCTTCCAAAATAAAGAATGGCTGCCCTTTGCTTAAATGGCCCAAATATTACTCCTATGTGTTCTTTGATTACCTTGGCCTGAAAAATGGATTTGGATTTTTTTTTTAAAGAGACAGGGTCTCGCTATGTTGCCCAGGCTGGCCTTGCCCAGGGCTCAAGCCATCCTCCTGTCTCAGCCTCCCTAGTTGAAACTACAGGCTTCTGTCACCACACCTGGCCGGATTTGGTTTCTTTGGGGATTATATCATGCATGAATGAGCCTCCGTGGTGTACTGGTCCTAGATGAAGGGCACTTTGTTATGCTTAGTCTTTGCCTAGCAACTTGTCTTCAACTTGTTCAAGGTTCACAAATGTCTTTCAGCGCCGGGCTGGTGGCACATGCTTGTAATCCCAGTACTTTGGGAGGCAGAGACCGGAGGATCCGGGTTCGCGGCCAGCCTCAGCTCTCTCTCTCTCTCTACTTAGTGAGGCCTCCGCAACTTCGTGAGACCCGGTTTCAAAATAAAGGATAAAAAATAGGGCCAGGGTGTGGCGCAGAGGTAGAACGCCCCTGGGTTCAATCCCCGGTACCGCAAAAAAAAAATATCTTTCAGATGTGCTCTCCTAAAACCAGTACATGGCCATTAAGTTTCTATATACAGCACCAGTGCGTATTTTGCTGACTTTATTCTGATTTGGCACACCTGCTCATGTTAACGTTGTAACGAGGAGTCCTTAACCACACATTGCCTTGCACAGGTGTCTATTTAAGTTTTGTCCCATCATCTCAGATGTGTAGCACCTACAAAAACTTAAAATATAGTCTATAATATATAATTTTATAATAATAAATCACAATATAAATTAATATAAGCTCAGGATTATAATTTCCAACCTTAATGCACCTGTGCCATTCACAGAGTGAAATATTTGTGGAATTGAAAACTTGGGACTTACTGGGTATGTAGTACAAAAGGAAGCACTCTCTAGAGTAAGGCCAGGGAAAGGTGTAACTGTACTATTAGGTAAGCTTTTACCTTTAAAGGCACTGACCAGCAGCCAGAGAAATGAACCCATCCCAATGCCATCTGTGGTTCACAATTTGAAGGGATTTGCCTTATGGTTTCACAAATCCCTAAATTCAGGGTACAAAAAGGAATATAGCCTTGAAAGAACGATCTAAGGGGCTCCAGTAAGCCACAGAGAGGCTGTTACACACCCACTGAGTTTTGGGTGGTGCTATTTTCTGTATTTGGTCATTAGCAGTTTTTACTGCAGAGGGACACATGTTGAAGGCCATGCAGGAGGATGGGGAGAGGCAAAACACTTGGCACAAGGAGCCCAGAAGGGTCGAGTTGGTGGGACACAGTGAGCAAGAGGGGGCTAAACTTGCTGAAGTAAACAAAGGTAACATTTCTAGCTCTAAAAGAAACCACAAATTAAAACAGTGTTTTTCTGATAGTGTAGTACACTTCCAAAAACAAAATTAGGGTGGTTGTTTGTTAATCATGAGTACACTATAATGACTTTATATGACCCTAATATTTAGGGTCAATGCATACAAATTATATTAACTTACATAAATTAAAATACAAGTTGCCTAATTCAGGAAGATAAAAATGTGTTTAAAATATAGTTTTTGGTATATACCTTACCTAATATCACTTGAGTGACTCAAAGTGATTTCATCACATAAAGCAACAAATATTATCTTGCTGATTATCTTCTCTAAGAGGAAAAAATAAGCCGGGTGTGGTGGTGCATGCTTGTAATCCCAGTACTTGGCAGGCTGAGATGGGAGAATCCAGGTTCGCGGCCAGCCTCAGCTACTTAGTGAGGCCCTCCGCAACTTAGCGAGACCCTGTTTCAAAGTAAAGAATAAAAAATAGGGCTTGGGGTGTAGCTCAGAGGTAGAATGCCCCTGGGTTCCATCCCCAGTATTGCAAAAAAAAAAAAAAAAAGAGGAAAAAATAAATACACACAATTTAAATCTTGCATTGTAAGATTTCACTCTTGGCAAATGGTAGAAACTTTTTTTTTCATTCTTCATACTTAATTGCGACTGCTATAGAAATTCTTTTAGTTGGGCCCTCATAACTTTGTTCAATTAGAAATAGTAAAGATAACTGGTATTACTTTAGCCCACTAAGGCAATCTGGAAAACAGGCAATAAGGCAGGTTTTTGAAGAAAGGAAAACACTGCACAGATACTACATTGCAGGAGAAATACTACCACTATACCAAAGTCTATGACGTAGGAAGGTAGCATTTAACAAAGTAACCTCTCTGGACAAAAGCATCATCATTAATATGAGGTAGTAAGAGGACAGACAGATGCTACTTAAGTCCCTTCTACTTATTACCTAGTAGCTGAAACCCATTTCTCTCTTATACACTCGAGAAAGCAATGTTTAGAAAATTATAAAAAGCATTTTGAGGGTAGCATAGGAGTTTACGTACTTAAGACGTTCCAGGGGAGATAACAAGATATTTAATTAAGTGCAACACAGGTCAAGTAAGAAGCCATCACCAACTCTCACATGCATAGAGGATATCACGTAGCTGGGCGTGGTGGCACACGCTTGTAATCCCAGGACTTGGGAGGCTGAGACAGGAGGACCACAGCCTCGGCAACTTAGTGAGGCCCTCTGCAACTTAGTGAGACCCTGTTTCAAAATAAGAAATAAAATCGGGTTGGGGGTATAACTTGGAGGTAGAATGCCTCTAGGTTCCATCCCCAGTACCAAAAAAAAAAAAAAAAAAGATATCACATACCTGACATGTGTAGAATGTCAATTTTCTTTCCCCGTGTGAATATGAAGGTCATCTAACCCATAGTTGGCCTGATTTTATCTAGTCTAAAGTTTTAGTACTACTAGCAGTTATTAAGTTTAAAAGTTTGTTTTGATATATACTGATTTAAATTTCAAATTCCTTTTTTATCTTGATTCTTTACTCAAACATACCCAATCTTTAATGTAATTTTAGAGTATAAATCTGATAACCAAAGGTATTTTTATCAGTTATACAGAGACATAATACTTGGATCAATTGGAAGATATTTCAAAAACACACCTATAAGTATCAAAAGCCTTAACATTTTGCATAGCTGGTAACCCAGTAATTCTACTTCTAAGAATTTATTTCAAGAAGTCATGGATGTACACAAGATTCAGTGAAATGTTTGTAACTGTGAAAAGATATAGTCAAAATGTCCAATAGACGATTAAATAAATTATGATTCAGTCATACAACAGGAATAAGAAGCCAATAAAAATGATGCAGAAGACTATGCATGACCTGGGAAACATGTTCACAATATATTGTTAAGTGAAAAAAGCAGGTTACAAAACAGTATGCACAATATGAGCCCATTTTTATAAAAATATACATATTTAGCAAAGTAAAAGGACAAATGATATTTATCAAAATATTAACATTGGTTATTTCACCACAGTAGGATGATTGTTGGTTTTGCTTAACGACCCCTCTCCCTTTTTTTCCTATTTGAATTTTCTATAATAAAGATTATTTTTTAAACGGGGGTAGGAGGTGAGGGACTTTACTAACCTCAGACAGCCCACCTATGCTTCCGAAGGCTCCTTCTGGCTAAGTGAACGTTTCTGCTCAGCCTGTATCTGGGACACTGCTTTCACCCTATACATCTGAGTGACCTTCAAATATGACATCCTCTCAAGCTTCCTCCTAGGCATACTGTACAACAGCCATTTTGCTACTGAAATTTAAAAATCCCTCAGGTTAATTATCACCAAAAAGAATAGATGAGAAAATACAAATCCTCACTTTAAAAAAGGAAGAACCCAAGTACATGCTACTAAATTATACAAAGTTACATTATCTAAGTGCAGTTTATTGCAAAGATCAAGACAGCACACTAGAAGGCGGTGGCCTCCATGTGACGGTGTTCATAGCATTCACTCTGTTCTCCATCTTTGTTCACTCATTCGTGCAAAAGGTCTATACACACAATGATGGCCAATGCTTCTTAGTTCCCATAGTATAACAGGAAACCTGACATTTCAATTAAAAAGTAAAACGAGGATATTTACCATCAGACTATAAAATTCCTCTTCTGGAAGAAGATACCGTAATACTTGAAGATATGCTTTGAATAAATCAAAAACCAAACAAAAGGGGTACCATTTCAGCAGTGCTAGGACTACGTTAAACTGAAATGAATTCCAATACTCATAATAATGTAAATCAAAAACAAATCTACTGTAAACAAAAGCTCCAGTAACTAAAACTATGTTAACAGGCACAATGAACAGTGTAAACACTGTTAATGGGCACCAAGTTTAATAGGGCAGACAGTATTTGCTTCTGCATTCACACTTAATTATTCAATTACATTTCTAAAAAAAAAATGGTGCTGCTTAAGCTATGAATGTTTTACCAAAAAAAAATTAATTTCAATAAATACAGCAAATGCTAAAAATCTAGCGAGGTTATCATGCAAGATATTATATAGCCAAGACAAACTCAAATTTATAATAAAGGCAACTTGCATTCAAAATGAACTCTACCCTTATATTTTATTAAAAGGGCAAACATCATGAATTAACCCAGCTGCTTACTTGAATTATAAAAGTAACATGATTCAATATGAAAATAAGAAACTGTCTACAAATCTCTGACAGTAATAAATTGCAATATACAATGCATACAGGCGTCATACAGAGCAACAAACTCTTGTACAAAACAAAAATATTTTAATACCTTTAAAATCCAAATTTTTCTTTAAAATCATTCATGAAAAAGGTTCTCAAGTCAGAATTAACACCTCAATTAGTCAAGCATCCGGAAGCTACATTACAGCTACTTAATATACAAAGAGACATCTTTTCACCAGGCGCTTCTTTCAGATGTCTCTGTTCCCGAATCGTACAGACTCTTGCTTCTCTACGCTCCCATTTCACCATTTCTTCACATCATGAAAACTGAATTTGTTGAACACCAGAAATCTAAGATTAGAAAATTTTAAATGAGTGGGATTTTTTAAAAGCTTAAAAATAATCTAGATATTACAAATATTCACTGAATAAAATTGGTGGGCAATGAAAAATAAGTCTCAACCCAGATCTCCCATCTCTACTCCCTCTAACTGTGGGAGCTACTTTAATAATTCCTTGTATATTTCCTAGAAATCTTATACATGAATACAAATACATGAATATATCTTTTTAGCCATTAAAGGAATGCTATGTACAGTTATATATTTTGAGAAAACAGAATTTTTAGTAAATTTTTATCAGGCCAACAATAATAATAATAATGTGTTGAAATTATCTGTGATAAACAAAAATCAATGATATAATCAATTTAAAAATACTCAGGACTGGGGGTAGCTCAGTGGCAGAGTTCTTGCCCAACATGTGTGAGACTCTGGATTTGATCCCCAGCACCACAATAAATAAGTAAATAAATAAATAAAATGCAAAGAAGGTACTATACCTGTTGATAGGATGTTGTGTAAACCATAACATTTTGTTGTTGACCATCTGCAGTTATTAAGCCAGCTGGTAACTGGTTAGCTGAAAGACCCAAAAAAATGTTAACGAGGGCATCTACTTTCTTGGCCTGACCTTAAGGTTGTGCCATTAATGTTTCATTACAATTCTGCCACTTATCAATGATATAATCTTAGGTAAAAATTATAAACCCTCAAATTTTTCATTAAAAAATTCCCTAAAAAGCATACTTTTTCCTACTGTATGTTTCAATTTTCTATATCTTCATATCTCTAAAGTATACCTTGGCTAGTTTCTCATGTAGAAATCTGCAGAAAGCCTGGGTTTCTGATTCACGGTGAGACCTAGACTATACCATGAGGCCTGGCTGAGAGCAACACTCACACAACTAAGTAACATATATTTTATAGGTGAGAAATGTGTGTAAAGTACCATACACACATATTTTATATGAAAAATATATTCACCATAGACCTCATATTTCACCAGTATGACAATACTATTCTCAATTTTAAAAAGGATTCTTTGAACAGATATTTAATTAAATCATAAGATTTCATATTACAAACTACAGTTCTTACTATTCCTAGCTCAAGTAAATCGTCACCAAAAACTAGGGGCTCTGGAATCAGTGGGACTATCAGTGAAAGGTTATCATGTCTTCCAAATTAAAATGTTCTACACTTAGCATTCACTGACTTCAAATACAAGGGCATGAACTAATCCTCCAAGATAGTGCTATGTCAAAACACTCTGCTGACATTCCAAAAATACCACTACAGACACTTAGCATGAATCGCTGCTAACAATCTACATGACTTGTAGTATAACACTGCTTACTAAATGCCTCCTCTGTCAGTTCTTCACTTAGGCCATCTGTAGCTGTGACTGCTCCACCAATTCCCTTCTCTCCTTTCATAGCCTGAGGAAGGGGAAAAAAGAAGAGTCACTGGTATGCAAATGTAACCACTTTCCAAATGAGAATGTTTACTTATTGCCTGAAATTAGGAGCTTCTATTATTAAAAATGTAACAGTATTTACTAACACTTCTGATTTGTATCATTACAGGACAGTATTATTAGTAATGACCTAGAAAACCTAAAGTATATATGGATAAAAATATATTACTCTAATTCCACACTACATCAAAGGGATAATAGAATTCTAGTTACAGATAAAGAAGTCATAAAAATGCCATAAATAATCAGCTTATAAATCTATAAATGATCCAAGCCATCACACACACAAAAAAAATTCTCAGCCAACTGGGAAGTACTAGGAAGCAGCAAGTTTAGAGTTTAAAATTCCTAATTAAGACAGGCGTGGTGGCGCATGCTTGTAATCTCAGTACTTGGGAGGCTGAGACCAGAGGATCTGGGTTCACGGCCAGCCTCAGCTACTTAGTGAGGCCCTCCGCAACTTAGTGAGACTCTGTTTCAAAATAAAGAACAAAAAATAGGGCTGGGGATGTAGCTGGGAGGTAGAATGTTCCCAGGTTCAATCCCCAGTACTGCAAAAAAAAGGATAAAATTCCTAATTAAAAATCACAGTGTGAGCTGGGCGTGGTGGCACACACTTGTAATCTCAGTACTTGGGAGGCTGAGACAGGAGGATCACAGGTTCATGGCCAGCCTCAGCTACTTAGCGAGGCTCTCTGAAACTTAGTGAGACCCTGTTTCAAAATAAAGAATAAAAAATAGGCCTGGGGGTATAGCTTGGAGGTAGAATGCCCCTGGGTTCAATCTCCAGTATCGAAAAAAAATAAAATTCAGTGTGGGACCAAAGACCTCTGAAATTCCCATTTACTCTGAGGTTATATGATACTGAAGATCTGTAAAAGTATTGTGAAGAATGTATACATTCTCTTCCTATTTTAATCATTCCATGTGGATATAACTGATTTAATGGGATTATAACACTAAAAATATTAAGAATATATTTAGAAAGCAATGTGAATCTGACACCCAACTTGAGGAAATAAAGATGCTGTAACCTCAGTTTATTCTCACAAAATTCATACCCATAAACAAAGAGAACTAATAGGAATAGAAGAATTCAACCAATAGTAAGAAAAGGATATAGTTACACCTTTATTATCTAAAAAGCCTCAAGCTTAGCAATGCTGCCTCTTTTAAATTAACAAACAGCAAGAAGTAAGGCTGAGCAGTGATTATTTACTTAATCCTCTCAGTAATTCCATGACAAAGGCATGATAAGCCTCACTTTACAGATGAGGAAATCAGGACCCGTAAAAGCTTAATCTGCCCAAGGTCACAGAGGTCGCATAGAGCAGAGCTGGGATGTAACCGTCAGGTAGTTGAATCCAAAAATACCCTTAATCACTACATAACTATGCTGTAGTTAGTAACAAAGGAAAAATAGAAAGGTATTTAAGTGATTAAATACTTCTGAGAAATGCTACGTAATAATTTTTTCTTTTTTGTGGTACTGGGGATTGAACCCAGGGGCGTTCTACCTCCGAGCTACACCCCCAACCCTATTTTTTATTCTTTATTTTGAAATAGGGTCTCACGAAGTTGCAGAGGGCCTCACTAAGTAGCTGAGGCTGGCCGCGAACCCAGATCCTCCGGTCTCAGCCTCCCAAGTACTGTGATTACAAGCGTGCGCCACCACGCCCGGCTAAAAATTTTTAAATAATTCATTTAAAATGTTAAGAATGTTAAAAATGAATGCATCTTATTTTCCTAGAAGCGTAATGCTCTGGAGACATCTTGCTTACCTCTCTGAATTTCTGAAGGTATAATTTCAGGGGTTCTACATAGCTGTCGAAGCCTAAGGTAGACATGGCAAAGAGAATGTCCTCTCCATTGATTGTCTTCCGCTTCTCCTGATGGCATCTTTCACTTGCCTCAGATGTTATAAAGCTTATGAACTCACTCACACATTCCTGAACACATTCTTTGGCATCTTTTGCAATCTGAAGGGTAAAAAAAATCACAGGTAAAATTGCAGGAAATATAACCATCACCTTCTTTTTTTTTTTTTTTT